>JAKOGI010001273.1:212500-269581 GCA_029747015.1 Carnegiea gigantea | reverse complement strand
TTTTACATCCTACCCGCCTTAGGACAGTCTCATCCTCGAAACTGCATACATACCTGGTTAAGGAAACAGGTGTGGGTACGTTTCCCGTATTTCCTGTTCGGGCTCCTACGTTGCCTCTGATACCTCATGATTCGCCCATAGGACTTTCACCAAAGGCACGGTTTTTCTGCGGAGCTGCTATTCCCTTCGATCCAAAATCCTAATGCGATGCTCTTCGTAGGACAGGTCCTTCTATAACAGTGCAGGGTCTGGCTCGATCACATGGGAAGGGTCTGGAAGATACTTGCGTAGTCGGGACATGTGAAATACATTGTGTATCCTGGGTAGTTCTGGTGGCATTTCCAACCGATATGCTACCTCTCCCACCCGTTGAATGATAGGGTGAGGACCAATATACCTGAGGCTCAGCTTCCCTATCAAACTGAACCTTAATATACCCTTGGTTAGAGACACTTTGAGAAACACGCGATCTCCTACCTTAAACTTCAAGGGTCTATGCCTCCGGTTTGCATAACTCTTCTGGCGACTTTAGGCGGTTCTCATTCGTTCTTGGATTACTCTGATTTTCTGGGTAGTGGCTTGAATAAGATCCAGCCTAATCGTAAGTATTTCATCGATTTCCTGCCAGCATAGTGGGGTTCTACATCGCCTACCATACAGCGCTTCGTATGGAGCCATTTCAATATTAGAGAGGTAGCTATTGTTATATGAGAACTCTATCAAGGCCAACTGCTCATCCCAAGCCTTCTTAAAGTCTAAAGCGCATGCCCGTAACATGTCTTCCAAGGTCTAAATTGTACGCTCTATCTGTCCATCTGTTGCTAGGTAGAATGCTGTAGTAAAGCATAGTAAAGTTCTAAATGCCTCTTGTAACTCTGCCAGAACCCCAACTGAAACCTTGTATCCCGATCAGACACTGTTGAGCTAGGCACACCATGTAGTCGAACTATCTCTTCCAAATAGGCTCGGGCCAACTGGTCCATTGTCCATGTATTCCTCATGGCTATGAAATGAGCCGTTTTCGTGAGTCTATTCACAATCACCCAGATCACATTATTTTTCTTCTGTGTAAGTACAGTCCTATCACGAAGTCCATAGACACGGAGTCCCACTTCCACTCAGGGACTTCCAACGATTGTAAGAGCCTTGCAGGCCTTTGGTGTTCCATATTTACTTGCTAACATGTTAAACATCTGGCTACATACTCAGCTACTTCCTGCTTCATATTACTCCACCAGAATGTTTGCTTCAAGTCCTTATATAATTTGTTTCCGCCAGGGCGTACAGAATGGGGAGTATCGTGTCCTTCATCTAGGATCCTTCTATTAAGATCTTCCACAGCCGGTACACACACCCGATTGTGAAACCTCAAGGTGCCATCCTCATGGATCACAAACCCTGGGGCCTTTCCCGTTAGTACTTCCTCCCTAATCCTCTCCAATTGGGGGTCTATGACCTATGCTGCCCTAATCTCTTCTACAAGGGTCAGTTGTACTTCCAAGGTGCATAACACTAATTTATTCCCTCGTATCACCATATTAATCTCCATCTTGTAGAAAACATCACACATATCCTTGGGTAGTACCATTATGCAGTTTAGTGTACGTTAGGGCCTACGACTCAATGCGTCAGCTACCATATTAGCCTTCCCCGGATAGTATTGGAAGTCAACATCGTAGTCCTTAACAAACTCTAGCCACCTAGTTTGTCTTAGGTTCAGGTCTTTCTACGAGAACAGATACTTCAAACTCTGGTGATCGGTGAAGATCTTGCAATGTACTCCATATAAATAGTACCTCTAAATCTTAAGGGCAAACACTATGACTGCTAATTTCAGATCGTGAGTTAGGTAGTTCCGCTTATGTGTTTTTACCTACCGAGAGGCATAGACCATGACACGCTCCTCTTGCATCAACATACATCCCAGCCCGTTCTTGGATGCATCACTATATACCACAAAATCTTTGCCACTGATGGGTAAGGCCAGTATGGGTGCACTCATTAATCTCTTCTTAAGCTCCTAGAAGGCTTCTTCACAACGGTCTGTCCATTCATACTTGGTGACTTTCTTAGTCAAATTGGTTAGTGGAGTGGCGATTTTTGAGAAATCCTGAACAAATCTACGATAGTATCCTGCCAGGCCCAAAAAGCTTCTTACTTCGGTCGGGTTCTTAGGTCTTGGCCAATTCATGACAGCCTCTATTTTCTGCAGGTCCACTGATACTCCCTCATAAGACACCACGTGCCCTAGAAATGCTACTTTACTCAACCAAAACTCACACTTTTTCAGCTTAGCATATAGTTCGTTCTCCCTCAGTATCTCTAAAACAATCCTTAAATGGCGGTTGTGCTCTTGTGGGTTCCTTGAATAAATCAAAATGTCGTCTATGAACACCACAACGAACTGATCCAGATATGGCTTAAATACCCTATTCATAAGTCCATGAATGCTTCCGGGGCGTTTGTGAGTCCGAAAGGCATTACTACGAACTTATAGTGTTCATACCAGGTGCGAAATGCAGTCTTAGGTATATCCTCCTCCTTAATCCGGAGCTGGTGATACCCCGAACAGAGATCTATCTTAGAGAATGTTCCCGCACCTCTCAGTTGATCAAAGAGGTCATCTATCCTGGGCAGAGGGTAGCGGTTCTTCTCCGTAATCTTGTTCTACTCTCTATAGTCCATACACAACCTCAAGGTCCCGCCCTTCTTCTTCACAAATAACACTGGGGCTCCCCATGGAGATGTACTAGGACAGATATACCCTTTTTCTAAGAGTTCCTCAAGCTGTGTCTTTTGTTCCATAAGCTCAGCTGGTGCCATCCGATAAGGTGCTTTAGAGACAGGAGTGGCACCTATCACTAGGTCAATGCAGAATTCAACCTCCCTAATGGGTGGCATGCCTGGAATCTTCTCTGAGAAGACATCCGGAAACTCTCGGGCTACTGGAATGTCCTGGAGAAACGGTTCCTTAGCCGCAGTTTCCACTACATTACACAGGAACTCCTCGCACCCTCGTCCCAATAATTTACTAGCCTTCAGTGCAGTGATAAGTCTCACCCCAGTCCTAGGCACCTTCCCCTTGTGGACTATCCTTTTCCCATTGGGTCCTTTTAGAGTAATCCTCTGTTTTGGCAGTTAGTTTGGGCTTGGTACCTTGTTAGTCAATCCATTCCCAGTATAACCCCAAAGTCAATTAATGCAAATTTGTATAGGTCTGCTAGGAATAACTGCTCATACATCCTAATTGGACAGTTCTCATAAAGTTCCTCGCACCCTACCACCTTTCCATCTGGGAGAGTTATAGAGAATAAAGGGGGTCCACTAATTGGAGTTAACCCTAGGGCCTCAACTAACTTTGCAGATATAAAAGAGTGCGTCGCATCCTAATTAAATAAAACATGTACTGGTCTATCATGGATAGAGAAAGTACCAGTCACCACATTCAGAGCTCCCTCAGCTTCTTCCTAGCGCATCACATATACTCTGCCCCAGTGTTCCGTGGCTGTTGGTTGGCAGGCCTGGTCTGATGCTGCTGCGGTGGTCAGTTCTCATAGTACGAATTGGCTGCTGGGCCACCCCCACTCTGGTAGTTCTGCTGTCTCTGTTGTCCCCCATTTCCCTGGTTTGCCCAGCTACTACTAGAGAGTGTAGGGGTTGGCTTGCTATGGTAAAGGGTTACTTTACCTCATAACCTCAAGCAATATGTGTTTTTTGTTTA
This sequence comes from Carnegiea gigantea, assembly GCA_029747015.1. Lineage (NCBI taxonomy): Eukaryota > Viridiplantae > Streptophyta > Magnoliopsida > Caryophyllales > Cactaceae > Carnegiea > Carnegiea gigantea. The sequence goes on along the minus strand of JAKOGI010001273.1, from coordinate 265,860 downwards.
TACATAACTCTAAAATCATTTACAGTTTTTTTATCAATAGGAAATACTAATATGTTTTGTATTTAAAGGTTTTTCTCCATCCACACTGCGATACACGGCTACTATGATAGATTATGCAAGGGTCTTTTTTGTTTTTGTGAAATTCATGTTGAGGAATCATTTGTGCTACACAACTTAACTCAGAGCATTGAATTTGATTTGCAGTGAATTTCAATAATCCCCTCCAAGTTTTATGGAAAGACGCTCATTGAATTGCAGTGAATTTGATGGTTCTTGGAATGTTGAATGTGATGTACATATATACCTAGAAGGAGTGGTTTTTAGCAGGCATCTTAGAAGTGGTCCTCAGACTTTTTCTGCTTCAGGGTTTGATGTAAATCTATTCATAGTAAACATTACCATTATCTTATAGTGGTTATGCATTGTCTCTACTAATAGCAAAACTTCTCTTAGAAGAAAGATATGTCCTGAGCAGTTACAGATTCAAAGGTGTTTGTAAGAACTCTCAGATTATAGCAAACATCTCCTGTTGATGGCAACAAGAAGCTTTGAATGAGGAAAAGTGCAGATGTTTCTGGCTGCATGATAGATCATTCTCTTTCCCTTTGCCTTCCTGCATTAGGAAAGGGAAAATCATGAACTAATTTGTAATTAGGGCTACATCATGCTTCATGAGGATGGTTTGGGAAATTCTGAAGTTTATTCATTACTATTTGTTGTCTCATGAAGACTGACACCCATTTTATATTATTTAAGAGAAGACGCTGAAAACTTATATATTCAATTTTCATCTTCTTTTTTGTTTCTCATTTCTTTTACCATTTTTTTGTACTTTACTTTAAAACATGGTTGTCAAGATTAGTTTTGGTTTTGTACATGTGAACTCTTCAATATGATCTAGAATTCTTTTAAGTACGCTAATGTGACAATATATTACTCTCCAATGGTTCTTATATCTTGCAGCTGATGCCGATATTGGACATTTTTATATGAGATTTTCTTGGCTTCAAACTTGATTACGACAATGTTGATTTCCCAAGGATTCAAAGTTGTTTAGTGTCTTTTATGCACATTATGTATCGATTCTAGGATGTTTTTAAATCTTCAAGACATCATATTAAAAAATGTTTATCATTATATATGTGCAATATGATCAACTATTTTCATCATTCTACCTATGTTTTATTCGAATAAGTCAAGTTATATGTTGCAAATATTAGCACATTAGACACCCATTTCAAACTATTTTCCATGATTAGCGGGGTAAATACAATGAACTAGCCATGGTTGTTCATCATGGCTAGAGGTGGCTTTGCCATGTGTATACTTGCAGCTAAAGGATTGGTTTGCCACTGTTATACATGTGGCAAGAAGCAGACTTGCCAAAATTACCCTTGTGGCTAAAAACTAGTTGGCTATGGGTACCCTCGTGGTTAGAAGCCAACTTGCCATGGTTCTTTCATGGCTAAAAGAACTAGCTTGCCACAGTTAGTATTATGCCTAAAAGTAGTTTTCTATAGAGCACCCGTGGCTTCAAGAACTAGTTTGCCATGGAAACTCTTGTGGCTACAAACAAATTTACTACGCGTGCTTCTGTGGCTAAAGAAACTCATTTTCCATGGATACTCCTGTAGCTAAACTTTTCACCGCAGCCATGACATGTATTTTCCTATGGCAATGATCTTTCCACATTTACTTGTGCCACAAGTGTCACTTGGTAATATTTCAGTGGCAAGGGGTTATCACCATGAGAATTCTATACTTGTACAACGAATCCTTCCATGGCACAGGTGATAATTTGTTGTAGTGATCCCTTACTCAATCCATAACCTGAACCATGTTATAACCTACAAAAAATCCTCTTGATCATCAAATTGCACATACATTCTAGTGGTGGAGAATGAGAACTAGGCCAAACTTACGGAAAAGTGCATCTTTGGAGTTGAGCATGAGTAGAAACATATCATCTTTTCAAAACATTTGAAAGGAGAGCTCTACATAACCTAAAGTGAGCTAACCATTGCTTACTTATCATTGAAAAAGGTTAGAATAAATGTAGGATTGTCATCTAGAAGGGCCAAGGATCTTGATTGTGTAACCTCATACTTATGCTATGTGTTTCTTTATTATTAGAATGAGTTATTGATTTAAGGAGTGCATGATTACCCTGTAGATGTTGCTTTATGAAAGTTTGTGAAAAAAATTTAAAAAATTTCCTTTTTCTTTCTCTTTTCTTTCTCCTTCTTTAAAGACTTTGTGGGTTTGTCTTCCTTAAACCGTCACAAGACCACACTCATCTATTTAGGAGACCAAAGGGTTTAAAGGGCTTATTGCATACCCTAAATCCAATTGTTACACTTGTGAAAAGGTGGTTTTCGCATGCTTTACTTGAGGACAAGTAAAATCTAAGTGTGGGGATATTTGTTTGGCTCTAACCGACATAGTTTTGACCTTCTTTAGGCTTGATTTTAATTTGGAAATAACCACTAATGTAGTTATTAATTAGCATTTTGTACTTTATAGGAGCTAAGTGAAGAAAGTTCTAATTAGGAGTAAATATCAACTTAGTTAGAAGCCTAGAAGATTGGGAGTGCTAAGAAGAATGTTCATGGTGTGCCAAAGCTATTCAGGGTCTGCCAAGAACTAGAGAAGGGAATAAAAACAACAAAAAGAGATTTGGCATAGGCGGCCCTTGCCATATGGCATGCCTGTGCCATCCCTGTTTTTTAGCAGGGTCCAGGTTAGGACATAGAAATTTGGCACGGAGCCCTTATGCCACATAGCACGCCCATGGTAACCTACAGTGTCAGTTGTATGAAAATTAGGATTAGGCTTATAAAAAGTGAAGTAGCAAAAGTTTTAGTGTTTATCTGAGGTTTATCAGTATTTTTTTCTCTCTAGTTAGCCATTGTAGACTTTCTATTCTCCATTAATAAAATTTGATCTTTGGTTGATTTCTTACAATTTATTAATGCTCTTCTTTCATTAGCACCCATTCTTAATTTCTCTCTGCTAAATGCCTATAAATTCTCTGTTTTTAGGCAGTTATAAATCATTTCCAAACATGAGTTTTGATGTATTAAGGGTTTTGGAGAGATTATGGGATCAATTCCAATAGATTTGAACCCTTAATATGCTCAAAACTTATTCATCTTTTCTTTACATTTCCCTTATTCATTCTTATCTTCAACTTTTCAACTTTAGGTTGGACTTTTCAAGATTCAAGAATCAACACTAGACGTTAAAATTGAGCATTGATTGTTGTTCTAGGGTGATTAGGTGTTGATAAGAAGCATATTGATCATGAAAAACCCATCATCAGAGAAGTTTGATTCGTGAGTAACTTTCTCTCTCTTCATTTTTATTGCTTATTATTAGGATTAGTACTTGATTTAGGATAGATTTTCTTTTTTTATGGGTGATCTATCGAGGATATTAGGATTTATTGTGACTATATCCCACGGGCTATCTCGAGCCCCAATCACCCTTTTATGTGCCAAATGCTTATTGTGTGTGCTTTGTTTGATGATAGCTAGGTTAGCTTAATTTCTATTATTTGGGTTATACTTTGAACCCTCATTTGCAGCACAGTTAGTTTAAATTTGCATTTTAGGGTAACTTAGCTTAGTTAATCGAATCGAACCTGACTCAAAATTGAGATAAACTTTGGCAAATCTCCCACTATCCTAGAGGATGACATTTCCTCTTCCTTACTGCAAACATCAACTAACAAATCTCACCCCCTTTTTTGTAATGCATGGCATCTCAATGTTTATTCTTTCCATTTATCACCTTCTCATTCCCTAGATCATCTGCGACAAACATGTAGATAAAGGAACATGCACATAGTGGTTAGCAGATGGACCAAAGGAACCAATTACACATGTGCAAGATGCAAGATGTGTGCTGTGTGCGTCTGCAGTAAAAAATCAGAAATTATTTCCTAAAACATTTGGCTTGAAAAATATAATATCTAAGCCTAGTGTTTTTATTATTTGAGTTTAGGGACGTTCCTGTATGTAATAGGTTGGCTATAAGAAACTGATCATCTTATTCTCGTACTAACCTCATTCTCATATGCATGCTTATTTTGAAGATAATAAAGAAAAAAAAAAACAGTGATAAGAAAAGTGACATTTGCAGCTTAAACTTGATAACTTAAGAAAGTTCATAGTTGTTAGAAGTTGGAACTTATTAAATAGAAAAACAAAAAAAGATGAGTAAACTTTACCAATGGTGAGGACTTGCTCTTTTTCATCAAAGTTTATCTTATCTCTCTATTTTGGAATTTGATCAAATGATCTTGTACTCTTAGAAATAAATGAATTTTTTTCTTCCCAGAAGCAGGGGCACGACCACTGCCTTGGTGTATAGATTTAGAGCTACTTTTATTGATTCTTAATAAATGGTCATTATTGCCATCTGAGGATGATTCCTTGCTTGCATGACTAGATTAGCCTATTTATAACTGCATTACTGGCTGTGTTGCTCTAGGAACTTTAACCATAGGTGAGCCTTCAGTTCTGATGGTAGTATACTTGATGTGCGTAGCTGCAAAGCTCCAACATTGGAAGAGTGCTGGATAGGTGGATCCTATCCTATGATGAAGAAGAGTGGACAAAAGGTCTAAAGGTTATTTTAGATGGGTGAATTAGAGGAGGTGTCGCTGTAGTAGTAAAAGAGGGCTTTTGTACAGGCTTTAATACACCAGTAGTGAAAGGAGGCCGAACAAGTGTTAATGCTGAAGGTGGCTGCTCAAGAGGTGGTAAAGAGCAGTGCAAAACAATGTTTAGAAATTTAACACGAGCTAAAATATTGGAATTAACAAGTATGAAACTTTTAGCAACTAAGGAAGAAAAGTGACATACCTGAGTTGCTAACTAGCTATAATGTTGTACTAGGCTGTGATGCTGGGCTGCCTAAGAGGTGCTTAAACCGGTGATCCTGATCGCTTACTAGAGGAAGCTAACTAGGCAATACTTGTGAGGTCTCATTAAAGGAAATCGGCCGAACAAGTGGCTATTACACCTTTGTTTTAAGTTCTCTAATAGGTGTAGGTGGAGGATCTTCCTTAACTGCTTCTTTCTATAGAATTAACAAGTCAAACAATTTCACTAATTAGACAAGGATAGAAAAACTATAGGGTTTCAAAAGTAAAAACATTTATGAACATATAATATAAAACCTCTTGCTTTTGATCACAAGATCATATCCTCCTATCTAGTTTCCTGCTGGTGATAAATGGGATTATGTTGAAGCAAATACATCAAGGAAGACAAAAGTGATATACCTGAATTGTCAACTAACTATGATGTTGAATTAGGCTAGCTAAGGGGTGATTAAAGTGGTGGTCATGATACCTTAGCACGTAAATCTGATTACAATGATGCTTGGGAGGCTCCATTTAAAGAATCAAGCTGAACTAGTGGTCGATGTACCTTTGTTTTTAATGGTCCAATAGGTGTAGGTGGAGCACACTACTTAAATATTCCTTTTAATTGAACTAACAAGCAAAGTACTTTTAGCAATTAAATAATGATAACAAAGCTATTGTTTTCCAAAGCAAAAATGTTTATAAACTTGAACCCTAAAACCATTTGCTTTTGATTGAAAGAACATATCTGTATCTCTATACTCTTATTAATGAAGGATGGCACCATATTAGTACAAATAGAGGGATACAAAGGTGACATACTTGAATTATAAACTAATTGTATTGCTGAATTGGGTTGGCTAAAAGGTGAATAAAGTGGTGATTGTGATGCCCTCAGAGAGGAGGGCGACTGGATTGGTATTGAGGGGCTCCATTTGAAGGAATATGTTGACTAAGTGGCTATTATACCTTTGTTTTAAGTGTTGCAATAGGTGTAGGTGTCACATGCTTTACTATTTCTTTAAATGATCTAGTGGATCTTGTTAGCTGAGTTGGTGATGGTTCTTGTAGACTAGAATTGAAGCAGTATTAGATGCAATAGGCCACCCAATTTGTTGCGTAGGCATAAGAGTAGCATACTGGACAAGTTTAGGTGTAGGAGTAGCATGTTGGATCGTCCTCTTACTCCTACAGCTCATCTTCTAAACTTTATGCATCACTTGACCATACAAGAGAACACAAAAACAAGTTTAACATGATTTGATTAGAGGCTACACCTTCAATATTGAAGGATTTCAGCAAACAAAAATATGTGTAAACATAGACCATTCAGAAAGTTCCTACCATGAATAAACATGCCTCTAGAAACATGCTAAATGGAGAAACAAATAAACTATCAAAAATATCATATAATTAACAAGTTGACCAAAAAGACATTACTATCAAATGCACAAAACAACAAAGTAGTCACCAGTACAATCAAGGGCACAACTGAAAACAAAGCCCATAAAATTAAGACTATAAAGACAATGACACATGCTTACCTAAGTTAAATGAATCTCTAGGCTTGGTCTTAATTACATGAAACTATCCTTTATGTTTCTCCTCTTCAATGTAGAAGACTTGTTGAGCTTGAGATGAGAAAATAAATGATCATCATGTAAAAATGAACTTGTATGCATGAGGTTTGAGAAGTTAACACAAGCATAGCCATTAGTGAAAGTTTTTAAACCCCTGTTTATGTCTACCCAATCACAACAAAAGACCAAACTTTATAATCCCTATAATAATCTAATTTGTAGATGTCAGTAAATTTTGGGTCTTCCAGTAACGTTCACGATCTTCTATTTGGAATTTATAGCCATTTATTAGAAAGGTTGTCATTCTCTATCCTACATTGTTCACACCACCCGCAGGAGCTTTTCTCAACCTTCCTTCTACCGTGCTTGCATCATTGTGATGCACCTGTAATACCAAACAATTTTGTTATACAATGTTAGATATAACTCCCAGTTTTGCAAGCATAGTGGCCTCAACTATAAAAGAAAGAATATAACTTGATTTTGAAGCCATTCTGCAAATTCATTAATTATCCACTCACTTTGAATCTTTTCATTTGCAAGCACTGAGCACTGTGTCGCTACTTACTTGTAATGTAAGAATTCCCTAACATGATAAGCAAAAGAGACTTCCAAATTTGATTATGTCTTTTCATATAAAAAAGCAATTGGTGCAACACTGTGGTAATGCATAATTATACCTGTGGTAATGCATAATTATACTTACTGAAGAAGCTCCTTTATCTCATCTGTATGAACCAATACACGATAGTGTACTTGCCTCGAACTCTTCTCACGTAGATGACACGGTTTCTCCACCCCAACCATTCAATGGTAATGTTAGGATTATAGTCATTATTCCTCTTGACCCTATTGAAGATGATTTCAATCCTTCTAAGAAGGCAAAACAAAAAGCAATAGTCTCCTCAAAAAGATAGCCTTCCATAATTGAGCCTTTTGGCTAGGCATAGTTACTACTTAATACTTCAAATGTGCCAAGTACCTTTTCTAAATTGCAATAACTAATAAATCATGAACTTAAATGGAGAGAAAATTAAAGAAAATAAAAGATTGGAACCATTCACCTTTTTATGGAGTACATCCATCTATAGTGAACAAGGCTACCAAGTTTGACCTCTCTTACAAAATGAATCCATAGATGAACTATGATCATAAAGAAGGTGGGAGGAAATTCCTTTTCCATTTCGCAAAGAGTTAGAATAAGCCTTGACTGTACTTGATCTAGTTCATCCACATGAATTGTTAGAGAGCACACGGGCTTGAAAGAGGAAGATAAGTTTGAAAGTAGATCAACAATTTTTATGGCAGGTGATTCTTGTAAAGCTACTGGAAGGATATCTTACATCAATACAAGGTTATCATGACTCTCAAGATTTAAGAGTTGTGATTGTTTTGTATTCACATATCTAGAGAGGTTAGACCCATATCCATCAGGAACTTCATATTTTTATAGAGCTTTTAAGAATCGCCCCTTCTCATCCAAGGACGTGAAATATGGAGCTACGAGCATGAGTGAATATCGACTTGGACGTGTTTGAAGCCGAAGGTGAGGCTTTGTACCTCGCTCATGAAGACTGTTTCTGACATTCTCATCATCTCTGCTTTTGCTATCCGCATTTAAAAGAGTTCCTAATAAATTATCACACACTTGCTGTAATAGCCCAACCCTAAATCATGTTTGTTTATTTAATTATCATATGTCAATGATTTTCTCATATTTATTTATCCCATTTAATCATCTCGGTGAAAAAAAATTCAGTTGGGTTCTCACTCTGCAATTCGGGTTTTTGTTATCATAAAATTTCAAGGAAATTAATAGCAAGCCTCCATAATTATGATTTAAGAGATTATATTATTATTATTGTTGTTGTTGTTGTTGTTGTTATTATTATTATTATTATTATAACCTCACAAAAATTTATTTTCGAGTTACAAAATTTAATTGCATACGGTTTAATTTGCTTCTCGGGCCTAAATCACTTTAAGCCCAATTTAGGCCCAACAAGTTACTACCTCCTTTACTTAATTAACTACCATCATTATGCCTAATTAGTATTAGCAAAAAGCTACTTTACTGAGGTTAAAGCTTAGCCAAGAGATCTTTTAAGTCATTCTAGCCAAGCATCATAAACCCATACATATCTCCTTCTCTATCCTTTCTCTCTCATACCCATGGCCCCCCTCCTCCTTTGCTAGCTGCCGCCACTAGGCCCCCACCATAGCTGCCACCGCTAACACTCCACCACTAACAACTCAGCCACCATCTCCTCGCAACCCCTACCCTCATCAACCACTTTTCTCACCTCTCTTTTAAGCATCAAGTGAGTAACCCTAACCTTGTTCTTGTTAATTTTGATTTGTGTATTGGTTTTGATTCTTATTTTGTTATTTTTGATTGTTGATCATGTTTTTTTGATAGAAATAAGAGTTATTTTGGTGTTTTAATTGTTGGTGAAGCTTGAAAGTATAGGGGAGTTGAGATTGTTTATGATCATGCAAGCTTAAGCTTTAAGTGATGTTTATGAATTCTTTTGTGTTTGATTTGGCAATTTTTAGCATCATAAATGATTATGGTGATATTGGTATAATTTTGAATGAGTTGAAGGCGAGTCCAAGTTAGCTATAAACTAGGGTTTTAATGATTATGCATAGTTTGACTTTCTTTTGGTATGAAGCATGTTGTGTGTGCATACTTGGATGTAAGATGAATCTTAGATGTGTTCTTGGGCTTAGAAAATAACTTGGTGAGATTCTTATAAAAGGAGTGGATTATACAAATTTCTCCAATTGATCATAAAGGGTGATTTTGCTCATTTATACAAATAAGTAAGATCATGGATGTATTTTGAGTGGGTTTGAGAAAGAAAAAAATTGAAAATTTGATGTAGATGTTTATGGAGTGAAATTGATTAATAAGGATTTGTATGGTGATGGTAAGAACCAAAGCTTTGTTACATGATTTTAAGGAGTGATTTTAGATGGGGATTTATGGGAAAAGAAAGGAGAAGACAAAAGCAATGTGGCTATAGGTTAGCTGAAAACAGAGGACACTTTGCCATTAAACTGGTAATAATCGGCCCACCAAAAAATTGTGATTTTTAGTGGATAGATAGATCAGTGGGTTATCTTTCAAATGCCTTTCGAATTGCTTTAATATGATTTTGTGAAAAAAGTTATGGGCATTTTGCTAGAACTGTGCAAGTTGGACCAAAACTGGCACTCTTGTGTTTTAGCTCAATTTTGGGAACCCTATTGTGGGAATCATGTTTTGAATTGTAAATGAAATTTTGAGCTTTCTATATTGGGGAATTAGGTCTCAAATGGAGGTTGGAAGATTAAGTTACGAGCCATTTATTTTAGCCCTTATTAAGCCTTTCCTTTTTTTTACTAAAGTTATCAACTATGAAAGTAAAAATATTTGCTAATTATGTGTTCCTATAATGATATTTTTGAACAGAATCAGGGCCTAATCTATCATTTTTTTCCCTTTTTGTGCATAATTCTACTCAGCGAATTTCAGTAAAAGTACCAGGTACGTTCATTACCTGTATCTTTAAAAATCAGCGCGTATTTATCAAAATTATAATGTTTTGGCAAGTACATCAATGAATCAGTTTTATCAATGATTTGTCACATAATTAGTGACCCCATCAATTATCAGTCACAGGGCTTTGCCCTTCAATTATACATATAGCTTCAGGCTAGGTCTCTCGATCGACTTGGCGTGTATACACCTATCTTCAGATCGTAACAGTTACCAAGGGTTCACTATCAAATAATAATTGACAATGTAGTTTTATATTCATCTCATTCCTTATTTTAAATTAAAATAAATTGCAATGCGAGTCCAGCCAGCTTTTCAATGAACATCTAATAATACAGGAATGCATGTACTAAGCTTTGCCTCACAATTCAAACTGTTTTTATGTTTGTTTTAGGCAAAAGCTCAATGAATCGCCCTCAGGCTGACGGGCCGATTGAATAATATAAGTAAGCAAGAAAGGCTGAAAGAAACAGTGTTGTATTAGTGCTGAGATGCTTTTAGCACCATATTGTGAAATATTATAATGTTAGAACTACACACTCTAGAAATAGTTACCTTATTTTGGTGTAAACTTTTAGATAAGTTAGAAACTGTTTATGTATGGTTTTGATGGTTTGTGATTATGTGAATGCCTTTTGGTGGTAAGCAATGTTTAGCTCTGCTATTTTTATTGCTTATACATGAAGCCTTGTCCTTTTGAACGGCGGTAATGTCCTAATCATTGGATTATTACTTCTAATTCGTGATATTAATGGGGAGAACGCAATCAGTGGGTTTATGCGCATTTGGGGTGTTACATTCTTCTCAATATGGACAACATTTAAATTGTATCTCAAACGATTATCCTTCAACTATGGCAACCTAAAAAATATGTTTCTTTTAGTCCAAAGGACATCATCATTATCATCATTATCCTTTTCATTGTTATCACCATCTGCAGTGAGCATACCTACTAGTTATCTTTCTCTCTTCTTCTTAGGAGCTGTTTTAGCCTTCTTATATACATAAACAACTCCATCTAGCTACCTAGAAATTTTAGTTCCTGATTTACGAATCGGAGGAGTCCTAAATTTTTTGATCATATCGGGCAATTGGCTTTGACAACGATAAGGATGATTGTGAGGTAACCATCTTTGATGGCCTAAATTACAAATCTTAGCACAAAACTTATATGAATGTGTGGATTGGGTGCATAAAAGACATGCTTTATAACCTTTAGCACTCCACCTAGACAACATAGCATAGGCAGGAAAATAATTTATAGTCCACCTTAGGGATGCACTCATATTGAGGTGCTCAATGTTATAAGTACTAAAAATGACTATCCCTTTCCATAACATCTTTAACTCATATGTTAGTGGATGCAAGTACAAATCAATGTTGATTCGTGGACTTGCTTTTTAGGAATAATTAATGGAAGAATAAATGACGATGGCTTCATGCATAACCATGGAGGTAAGTTATAACATATCACTACTACGAACCATGAACTATAGGAAGTATTCATACGACGATATGGATCAAAGGCATCATTTACAAGGGCACGTCTAAATGAGGATCAAAAGCAAAATTAGAATGCAAAGTATCAAATTCCTTCCACACTATAGCAGTAGCTAGATGTCTTAGCTTCCCACCCTTTACATAATCCCTATCATGCCACCTAGTTTGTTCAGCTGTTTTAGCTGACATGTACACATTTTTAACCTAGGAATTAGAAGAACATAATGCATGACCTAAGCCGGCTCCAACCATTTTGATATTTGTGTTTTCCTCACTTGTATTACCCTCTTTACGTTTTACTATCTTCCACCTTGAAACACCACAAACATGGTAGTTGTTTTCTTATGATAAGTCACTCTAATATAAAATGCAATCATTTTGACAAGCATTAATTTTTTCATTTCCAAGGCCTCTATCTTTAATCAATCTCTTTGCTTTGTAATAAGTAGATGGAAAATCCAAAATTTGGGGAATATATCCCCCAAAAGTTTGGCCAACATAGTGAAAGATTCAGCTGATCAATGTAACATACATTTCATATGAAACAAGTGTAAAAGGAAACATAATTTTAAAAATGAGGTACAACCCGCATAATCCTCATTACCAGCTTCCATTAGCTTTTTATACTCAACATTCTCTTCAACATCAAAGGATGGATTGGGGGAATCATTAAGATCCTCACATGAAAATTGGCCATCATAGGTGTTAAATGGTTCCACTACTTCAATAGTGTCTTCACCAAGCACATCATCTGCAACTTCATCATATAGCAAGAAACGTTAACCTCAAAAGAGGCTCTTAACACGCCTCCCATGTCACCTCAACATACTAAATTTGATGGGTCATTAATGGGTTCATAACTAATGCTTCTCCTATGTTTCACTTGTTCAAGAATATCCCCTTTACCATGAAAAATGAAATTCTTTTATTGTTTATGGAAACTCTTGAAATAAAGATGTTGCTTTACTTCATCTACAGGCAACCATTTGTCCAACTTACATTTACTACATGGAGATCAAGTTCTTCCTTCAACAAGATTTTCTTTACAAAGCTAATTAAATGTACCAACACCAGCAACATATACAGGATGATTATTTGGTAATTCAATCCAACTTATATCTATGTCTACAAACATGTCAAAAGTATCCTACAAAATAATATAAGCTCTTTCATAAAAATGGTAATGAAAAATAGTAATTAACAAGGAAAATCAATTTTAATTTATTTCATTTAAACTGATGGTTTATAAATTTTAAAAAATTCCATTCATAAATAATACCTAATGTTAAAATTGCAAACTATATAATCATAGAGAATTCATGGGCAATTATCAACATTTGGCAATAGTTGGTGTTGTACAGGAGCTTTGGAGTGTTAACAAGCAACAATTGATGTTTAGGAGTGTACAACAATATTTAACGTTTAGAAAATACTCACTAATTCTCAAAATAACATCAGTAAGATTGTGATATTATCTTATGATGGCTCCTATGTAAACCTATTTAACTCTAAAATAATGTACTTAGTACTAATTCACATCATACTGGAAAACTAAAAGTATTGGAGAGTTGTATATTCCTCTTGTTGTACGTCTTCTCTATTATGTGTGCTTTCTCCTATTAAAATGTCCCATACAAGATAATTCTAGTAAGACTAACTAATTAATCTTTAAAAAAGTTACAAAATTATCAAATAAACAACAATTACACTATTTCAATAACGTCATTTAATTGCAGTAAAAAGATTCTATAAGGAGTATTGTTATTATTGTTATCATCATTTAATTTCATTAGTCAAGAAGATTAAGGTAAACCATCATCATCGAATTGGAGATGTATACTTGGATAAAACCTATAAGAGCATGTTGTCCATAGATGAAGTAATCTTATAGATTTCATATCATAGTCATAAAAGAAAAAGGCAAAGATAAGCTAACCCCTACACGACTTTATTGCCTGCCTAAGACCAATAGATATGCATGACTATATGTTTATTTAATGTTCAATTGTTTCACATGACTTTTTCAAACAAAACATGTGGATTTCATTGTAGCAATATTATACTTGGCAAGTTGTAAGCTTTGACATAATTACTTCTCCCAATTATTGTTCTTGTTTTTAGTTTACCTTTCTTAAGGCATATATTTTTCAGTTTAGACTCCAAATATCACAACTTTGTCCCTGACCAGAGGAATAATGGTCACAATCAATAAATATATTACATATTCAAGAAAATTATTACTACCCTCAAACCCACCTCTCTGTCTCTCTAAAAATCCAACTGCTTTCCATCTCAATAAACTAGAATAACCCAATCCCAGATCATTACACAATCATTAACCACAAAATCCCTCAAGATAATTAGGGTAGACATTGTAGAAGAAAGTAAAGCAGAGGAAGAAGATGTGTTTGTAGGGCAAGCCATGAATCGATTTATCACAAGACACAACCAAACCCACCATCAATTTCACAATCAAATAAGTCTATATTCATACTAGGAAACTAGATTCAAGAAGACAAACATACACAGAGTGACGGAAAATCAAAGATAAAGAAAAAGAGGGAGAGAAGGACTTTCTTAGAGGGCGCCAAACTACGAATTAGTTTCCTTGACCCGTCCATAGTAGATCGAGTGCAATTAGGGTTTCATTAGCCCTGAACCTAGAAGACAAACAACAGAGGCATCGCTAGCAAAGAATTACAGCAAGATAGAGGATTAGTGAAGAGCGTGCAGTGAACGGTAGCAAGAGAGTGAGGCATAGGGCATGAGAGTAATGAGAGCTCGAGAGAGGCATTAAGTGTTTGTCATAGTATGGTTGAATTCTATAACCTTAATTAGAAAAAAGGCTAGGCAAATAGCTTTTAGTTTTTGAATTGGAAAAAGCATATTATAATAATTTTCCTTTTTTGTTCTGAAAATCTCTCCAAATATTTTACACATAAAATTTCAGTATTTTAAAGCTATGTCTCCTAAATGCGAAGATTATAGGTGGCTGAAAATCAGTTATCTCGATGCTTTTTGGAGTCGGGCTTGTCCTTGACGGCAAAATGTGTCAAGATTGTGAACTACTGAGAAAATTTACAGTTGATGTGAGATAAAAGCGCTAATATCTGGGTCCAAAATATGGCTTGGATTTTACTAGTGATAGCCTAGCATATGATATTTCTTATGGCAATATGGAACTACTCATAGAAGACTTGCTATGTAAAGTGTCTAACATTATAGTAACATACATGAATTCCTGTGGAAGGTCACTTCCACAAGATTTGGTCTTGACCCATAGCCTTTTCATTGGTCATCTTCCTTAGAGCCTTTTTAATCTTATCTTTGCTAATAGGGTCCCAGAATTGATAATTTTGTTTTCTTACGATACCCCTGCTCCCTCCTCTTGGAATTCTCAATCATTTCACCATTAAAGAGCTTATAAAAGTACGTTTGCTATCTTTCCTTTATTTATGGTTTCTCTACTAGGACCTTACCATCTTCATCTTTGATGCGCCTTATGATATGCAAGTCTCATGGTCTCTTTTCCTTACCCCTTGTTAGTTTGAAGACCTCCTTCTCACCTTTCTTAGTCTTAAGTTTTTGGTTATCATTTCCATAGCAACGACTCTCTTTCCTACCTTTTTCATTGACTTGTATCTCACTTTATTAACCTCTTTTTATTCATTGGTTACTATTGATGAATGCACTGTAAGCTTCTTATTTCTCCTTGAGTTTTTGTTTTATCTCCTCATTCCACTACCAAGCTCGTTTTATTCCGCCTCTGTCTCTTATAAATGTACCTCCAAATGCACTCTATCATTGCTTTCCACATTTTGTCTACATCCTCTACTTGTTTCTAGCTTCCTTCTGCTTTAATCTTATCTGATAATTTTGTTGTAGTCTCCTTAGTAAGATTTCACCATCTAACTCTAAGATCCACAATCCTTCTCTTATCCATCTCAGAACTTTTAATATCCACATCCATCACCAATAACCTATGTTGTGTCCCCAGATATTCACTTGATATCATTTTAAAATCCTTCCACATCCTCCTATTGTTCGCTCTCTGATTAATGACTAGTTAATTTGAGTCTTTGTGATGTCACTTTTAAAGGTCACCAAGTGTCCTCCCTCTTCTTAAAATGAGTGACATCAATTTATAAGCAATCGTACAATTTAGAATTGACACCTTCTATTACTTTTTCCACATAACCAAAACTTCCTTGCGTCGTACTAAGCCCATATGCTTTTGTACCAATATGCCCATTGGTTTCACCTCCTAAAAAAACGTTTCTCACTCCGAGGTATGCTCTGAATAACCTCAGCCAAGTCCTCCATAAATTATCACTTAACTTCATTCGTCAAACCTAATTGAGATGCGCAAACACTTACTGCATTGAGGATTTCTAACTGCATCACTAAATTGACATAATACGGGCCACTCTTGTGCTTCACCTCTACCACTTGATCAGCCAACTCCTTACCAGCCATAATAGCAGCTCCATTTTTAGCTGTACTAAATTCTGAACGCCAGAGTTTATACCCATCAATTTCTCTTGCTTTGGCTCCCACCCGTTTAGTCTTAAATATAAGGTATATTAGCCTAACATCTATACAAGGCTACAGCTAATTCTATAGATGTGCTAGTAAGAGTTCCATTATAATCCTTCTATGGTAAGCATATTAAATGACTTTACATATTTTCTCAAATTTTAATTAAATTTTCAAGAGTGTAACAAACTTAAGCCAATAAGCATTTTACAAGTACACTAACAAGCATTTATTCAGACAAACAAAATAGTACTTGTTTAGTGATGAAAAATTGCTTCATATGTAATGAGCATTTAACTTATTAACAAACATCTCATGGTGAACAATCAACGAATGCACTAATAAACATTTAATCCATGCCGTGCTAAGCATTTTTTATATCAACAAATTAGCACTATTTGTCCCAAGACATTAATAAAGTAAATTGAATTAATACTACATCATATGAGCAGTTTTTACTGGAGCAAAATAACATAAATTGTATAAGTATTTCACTATATACGGGATCAACATTTTTGTTAGAGGATAAACCTATTCGAGAGCTATCAACCATAAGTTTAAGCTTTTAGTTGAGTTGATCTTTGAATATGATATCAGAGTCTTTCTAAGGGAGATGTCTCAAGTTCAAATCTCAGTAGCCCCCATATTGATTTATTGCGTAAGGTAGGAGAAGCCTTTGTAGCATCCACGCTTCAAGTCCAAAGGGCATTTGCGTGAGGGGGCGTGTTAGAGGATAAACCTATTCCTGAATCTTCAACCATAAGCTTAAGCTTTTGGTTGAGATTATTCTTGAAAGCTTAAGCTTTTTGTTGAGATGGTTTTTGAATATGGTATCAGAGCCAGGTTTATCCTCTAACAATTTTATATATCAACATATATATAGGCATGCTTTTATATACACGACATAAGATAGGGAGCATGCAAAAGTTTCACTTTTCTTCTTATATTTGGTCCTAGAACTCTTCTCTTGTACCAAATACAAGTGTGTATCCAAACACAACTTGATGAATTTGAAACTATCTATGCGACTGTTAAATATCTTATTTACCTTAGCTAGCTGAAATCTTCATGCCCCATAGACATTCAATAGTAGGGGTGGGCAATGAATTAAATCGGGTCGGGTTAGGGCCAACACTTTTACAAAGTGAACAGGATCGGGTCATGGTCAGGTCGTTAATTATTTGGATCAAGTCGGACCTTCTGTGTAAATAAACGAGTTGGGTCCAGTCGGACCAGCCCATAGACGGCCTGCTCTTGGCCCGTTTTAAAATGGAACAAAGTTACACAAAAACACTGTGTATAATAATTATTGTTATGTGTAAAGCATTGGTAATAGGCTTAATTAATCTAAATATGTAAGCTAGTGTGTCAAGCAAATTGAAAAAATAATAGGTCACTAAACGGGTTATTAACGGGCCGACCTGGTTCGGCCCGTTAATATACCTCAATAGGCCGGCCCACTATTGACCCATTCCATTATTGACCCGACCCTTTATTGACCATATTTTAAACAGGGCCGAGCCGTTTAATTCAATGGGTACCTGTCCCATTGTCACCCTTATTCAATATGGTGATGTGGTTACAATCTAACCGGCTAAAAGTTTTTTTTTTGGTGGGGGGGGGGAGGGGATCCAAGATTTAATTCAGATGGGCAAGTCAAAGAAGCTTGCTTCGAGTTACGGTTAATGTGATAAGATGAAGCCATGACCCAATCAAAAGGTATGCATCTCAACACTCGCTTTCAGAACAAATAAATGTTATAACTCTTCTTCATCATATGTCCCACTTTCAATTCCCTCTCGTTTCTCTAGAATAATTTAGCCAAATTCTTTGGAAATTGTCCACAGTGTCACAAAGAAGAATGGATTGATGGGGAAGAAAATTTCTATTAGGCATGCCAATCAAAGTAAACCAACAGAATTAAAAACATTGTTCGAAATTTGATGTATACCAAGGGATTGAGAAAAACTTACATGCGTTGAGTACAGTGCTTAAATTAATTTCAGATTGTGCTAATTTAGATATTGTCATAGTAGTGAATTAACATAACTGGTCAACTTAATTGGATGGACAGAGTCAGGTGCATTTTATCATTTCTAATTGTTCTAATTTGCATTAGATCAACATGGTCCCGCACGTTTTATCATATAAAATTTGTTTAGCTTGAATTCAATTAACCGAATCTATTGCTGAAATGGCACTATTTTATTGTTCTCATACTTAGATTGGATCAAATTTATAGCAACTCTGATTAAATAATCGATTACAATTAAGGTCAATTTTTATATGTTTATGGGTAAATTGACCTATCTAGAGGCTCTTATCTCACATGAGCATCCCAGATACACAGGGAAATGCCCAGGGGACGGAAGGGCGAGCATGGAGAAGGAAAATTTCACTATTTTTCTAGGGAGATTTTAATACACACATTCTCGTTAGAAGATAAGTCATATTTCATTAAACCACCCCTTGGATAATTAGTTAACATCATTAAGTCTAGTATAAATGTTGCATATTAAATGTCAATATAATTAAATCTAAGTTATTTAACAAGTTTGTGGCATAGGAAGGAAGTGAATTCACTTGAATGTCGTGTGTAATGGCAACTAGCCCTTGGTTTTTCCGTCCCCTTTTGTTCCACATAAGTGGTTTTGGGAATTGGAGCGGAGTTTATCTTTACCTTCTTTCTTTAGGCTTGTTGAGTAACATTGGACTTGGTTTCTACATTGGTGTGGAGAAAGAGTCACTGCCACACACACGCGCGCTGCCTGGCCGGTCCAATCCGGGCGCGGCGCAACGCGGTCATCGGCTGAGTTTGGGTTTGGGTATGGGTTTGGGCCTCGTTTGCTAATCGTTTGGAGAAATATTCACAATGCTAAGACATTCCCCCCCTCCCTAAAAAAAAAGGGTGGCCACCTCAAGAAACAATAGGATAAACCTAACCACCTTGCAAAGGTAGGAACTAAGAATGCAAGAAGGTCGGGGATCAGAGTAAAGTCAGAGCCTACGTTATTATAATTTAGTGAGGGGCCGTAATACTGACAGTTAATTTAATTTTTCGAATTTATAACACGGTATAATAAAAAGATAATTTGTACCAAAAGCTTAAGGAATTCATGGCTGCCTTTTTCCTACTTCAGCTCTGACAAGAAGCAAGAAAACATGCATGGTACCATGCATGTTAGGTGATTCACGAACCACAGTACAAAAGGTCCTAACTATTTTTTGTTTTATCCTTTGACTAATCGAAATTTAGCATTTATGGAGCCACAATTTTTAACCTTCATGACCGCTCTCCACAGGAAGAACGGATTAAAGCATGAAAATAACACCAAAATCTTGCAATGGGTTAAGTTGACAGAGGCTGTCCGGGGCAATTGCAGTGAGTAGAAATAACCAAAAGTAAAATGATAAATGTCTTGCTATAATACACTTTTTATATGTCTTGTTTTGATCTAAAAATCATATTATAATATTTTTAAACTGAAAAAAATGGTACGATCAAATAGCAGAAGTATATTACAACTTATAAATTATATGAATTATCTTCTATGTATCCATAATTTATTATAATTCTAAAAATACGCGTAGCACATGCCCTACCGTATAGGGTCATGTTACAATTAGAGTGTGTTAGATTTTACATATCAATTGGGCAATTAACAAAAAGTCATGCATATAAATTCAAATGAGGTTCCAATCCAAAACCAATTGGTGATGGGTGAGGTAACTCACGAGTTTATATAAATACTCAAACCATTTAATTTTATCAATGTGGGACAATATTCACTTTTATATTCTTTCATTGTATCTATCTGAGATAATACCCACTTTTATACTCCGACAAAATGCCATTTAATACTTCGTTGCCATAACCGACAAATATTTAAAATTAGCAATTTATAACGAAGTGTAATCACTCAAAATTTGATGGTTTTAATTATAAAATATGTTATTTTAAGATGACGCAAGACATTTAAGGGTATTTTGTGGGAAGACATTTATTACTAATCAAACAAAAAAAGGAAATTCTTGTTCAATACATATCGCAATCTCATGTACAAGTACGTGGAGTATGAGTGGCATAGATTTTTTTCCCATTATTTTGGGCAATTTATTATATACACCCAGGAGCACGTGCTCTCATATCTATTTTATATATTTTTTAGGGTGTATTTGTCACATATTTTATATTTTAATATATAACTATTTATATGTCATATGGGAGTACATACACTCGGGTGTATGATATATGCTTTGATTATTTTGTAGACCAAGATTTGGGTGTATATGTAGGAAAGCAATTAGACACTTAGGATGTTGGGGCTCGTCCCGTTGTTACTCCCGATCGATCCTCCGCAACTAAACTTCACTTGGTCATCCTATCGTAGCGATAAAATGATAACCTAAAACTTAATAACCTAATCTAAATCCAAGTCAATACCACAATTAAGATTATTTGATTTATGCCTAATTCCATCTAATTTAGGTTGGATCCAGAAGATTGGGCCCTAAACATTAATCTACATGTGAAGCTAGTCTGTTCAGAAAGTTTAAATTATTTATGAATATTCCGCCTTTGAGTGTTGAAGTGTTCTCTACGAGAAGTTCAAAGGAAACTTGGCCCAATTGCATTCATAATAGTCTTAACCAAGCCTGCACTAGGGGGAAAAGGAGACGAGATCCTAATCCAGTAATCTCAATTAAATCTCCCAGAAAGAGGAAAATACATAGAGAATAAAAGTATTTAAGAAAGAAATCTAATACAAGTAGGACTAGAATACTAGTATAGAATCGTTGATAGATTTCCTCCAAATTCTACGTAGGCAATTGATGAATGTCATATTTGCATAGGATTTTATAAGTGTTCTGGAGTCATTTTAGGGCGTTGGTATGCTTAATTGTATGACTTCTGCCCTTATTTCTACTATTACACTTGGCTTCGCTCATTTTCATAGTGTTTGCAAATTTTCACTTTGTGAGCCCAATTATGTGAGTTGAATGAAGATTTAGAGGCCTTGTAGATCAAAGAAGATGGCAAAGGAGGACCAAAGACACTCAACACGGACAAACCGTGGCTAGAACCACGGTCCAGGGAGATCCAAGAAGCAGCAAGGTAAAAAAGGGAGAGCCACTAGGACAAAGGGCCCCATAATCAGGCCGTAGTGGGGGTCACCCCCGAGCCTACTAGATTCTTTCGTGCCTATTCATGTTCCACGTTGTGGTTTGCATACTTGATTTCAGTGATAAAAATCACATTTTAATGCTTCATTCATCATCCTATTCCATTTCACTCTTCAACAATCATCATCTAGTTAGGATTTAGATTTATTTTAAAGAGTTGAGAGCAAGTTGAATGTGAAGATATGCAAGGATTTCGGGTCGGGTTTGCATCTACCTATACAGGTACGCATCGGCTGAGCAATTACTCTCCCTTCTCTTCTTTTTTATCTTTAGATTTTTATACTTTTCATATTAATATTGATTTTTATGTTAAGTTTTGAATTGTTAATCTTAGAATTGAGTTGAATTCTTGTGATTGAACCAATTCTGGTTTTGATCTAAAAGTCCTTTAAATTTATTGGGTTTATTCTATTGAATTTTAGATGTTAGTTTGCTAGAAAGAAACTTGATCAATTTCTCGCTCGTTTTAGATATTTGGTAAAGAAGTAAAAGGTGAAACTAGATGTTAGAAAATTAAAATTTAATTTAAGTGTGTGAGATCTTAAGAAAGACTCACCATTTAAGAAACCCCTAAGATTTGATAATCGCATTCTTAATGATTTTAGATTAATCTAAAACCCTGGAGAAATGGTAGTTGATTATATTTAAGAATTTCATTTCACCTTGAAAGAGGGGTTTGATAATTTGATTATCGATTTTGGACTTACCATTTGAAGAAGAGATGCTTGACTAATTCTTGAGTTGGAAAATTACTTGGTCTGATTAAATTCCTTGGTTGTTTACCTGTTAGATTACATAAGTAGGATAATTCAATTTCATTTGCAAATTTTGATTCGCTTAGCCTATCTTGAGGGAATATAACCTGATAGCTTAAACTAGTTTATGTGAGAGATGATTTTGATTTGCTACAATACCACCATACCCTTACGGCTCTATCAGCAATGTTGGAATCAACATTAAGGGCAAGCTAAGCAATCTAATTGTTTCTTTACCTTATTTCTCTATTCCAAATTCCCTCTCTAATTTAAGCATTAAAGGCTCTCTAAGGAGCAAACTTCACTTGCTTCCTTCTAGAATTCTTTACGAGTTCTCACGATGGGAATCACTTCCTCTCAAGTTCCACCATTCAAAGTTGGGAACACATCCTTTCTACTCTAGATTGAAAATACTATCTAAGTCGAAAACATTATCTAAGCCAGAAACCACAGCAACCTAAAACTTTCTAACTGCTATCACTTATACCGTTAAAACCGGTCATTAACGAATGGTTAGTAGTATCAAACTTAACTTTAATCCAAAATAATTCAACATTCAACTTGACCAATTCCAACCCAAAACACTGTCAAACTTGCCCTAAGCAGAAATGAGCGCTTATTAAGCTGAATGACGTCAACATTAACTCCGCAATAGAATGATTATCCTACCCAAAAAAAAAAAATTTAAAAAAAAAGAAAAGTCAAAGATACATTGTACAAAAAAGTACGCAAATACAATGCCATCAAAAAAATAACAGCTTAATCATTGACAAGTCAATAGAATTTGGTAGAACATTTTTTAATAAAAAGAGGCAACAAAATAACAAAAAATAACATGAAGCAATAATTAATCAAATGATCTATGATCAAATTGAGAACAAGATTAAATTCATACCTATCTTTTTAATTAAAGAATTTCTTTTAGATTTTTTTAAAATTGATAATTAAACATAGTGTACTACAACTATAAGAAAAATATAAAGTATTATACACCCCATCAGAAAAGAAAACTAAACAAAGAAATGGGCTCCCAAGCCTAGTGGAAATACTATATATAATAGAGACAGTTAAGGACAAAGATCATTCAATATTATTCCACACACATAGGCTCATTTCTAATTTCTTCTAAGTCAATCCTACATCAATGGAGGACTTTCGCAGCACTGATGATGAATTATTGACCACATTGCCAATCGAGCTTATTTGCCTGATAATCCACTTTCTGTCTTACCCACATGCAGCGACAATGAGACTGTGGTCAAAGGAATGGAGAGATTTCTGGGATACAGTATTGGCTCAGAATGGAGGAATCCATGATTTATATGGCTCACTAACAAGCTTCTTGGATCATATCGGCGATTGCGATCCAACAAGGTATCCTTGGAACCTCTTTTACCAATTTGGTGCAAAAAATTGCGTCCTATGAATTCCTCCACATGAGGACATTTTTGCATCCTAATACTTCATTGAACCCAATAAATCATATATTAGACCATCTTACATAATATATATCATGAGACAGATAATTTTATAATATCTTTTAATAATAATTGGGGTGACTAATAATACATTTATGGGTGACTGTAATAAAAGTCACTGCTAGGTGAATTATTAGTTGCCTAAATTAAAAAAGTCACTCCAAAATACATTAATATTATTAATCACTGCATGACCTCAGAAAAGCCAATCCTAAAGGCGTTCATCTCACAATAACTCTTATATAAAATGATCTCATCCAAAAAATAAGGTAACTGAACCTAGGACACAAAAGGTAAGATTCTTAAATAGGTACTGGTAAGAATTGTGTAAAATGCAGTTTGGCTGATATATTCTTCAATACGCATACGTAAAATGTCTATTGACCAGTGTCACCCTTAAAATATTTTTTTAAAAAAAGAAGTAAGAATATATCTAGTCAATTGGCGTGAATGAAATTAAGAAATCTTACCTACATTTCATTGCCTATAATGTAGGTATCAGCTATATCAACCGGTAAAGTTTTAAGAATCTCTATAACAAAAAAAATTAAGTTCAACGTCTATTTATATTGGTCGGTGTATTTTCCTGCAAAGAAAAGAATATGCCAACAATTTGGTTATTAATTTTTTTTTTTTTTTAAAAAGATGGTGGAGGGTGGACCTAATGATCAGATATGTATATATATATATATATATATATATATATATATATATTATATATATATATATATATATATATATATATATATATATATAGAGTTTTGTACTCATAGGTAAAATATAGTTCATATATTGGGAACGGGTTAGCTCAAGTCAACTTGTTTAGTAAATAGGACAATTATATATGTGCCAGCTTTTAAAATAGTTTAAACTTACTCCACATTGAAAAATATCTTGTTTTCAAGCTAAATTGTCAAATCGTGTTGACTTCGGCTCTAAACATTTTCGCTTCATGTCAGGTTCGTGTTTCTCTCAATAATTTCATATTGAGCTCGGATCGCATCATCGTATG
Source organism: Carnegiea gigantea (assembly GCA_029747015.1). Classification (NCBI taxonomy): domain Eukaryota; kingdom Viridiplantae; phylum Streptophyta; class Magnoliopsida; order Caryophyllales; family Cactaceae; genus Carnegiea; species Carnegiea gigantea. Next base: position 241,398 of record JAKOGI010001273.1, on the reverse strand, counting down.
GAATCAAACTTTTTCAAATCTAGTTATTTGTATATGTGTGTTCAAACTAGCTTTAGATGCAACCAGAATTTAACTTAACGGTAATCCTTTAAATAAAAGAACAATCGATGATTGAATAGGCGAGCTGGCGTCTTGGTAGCAGGACATGTTAAAACAACCAAGCAGTGCAACTTTTTTGAGCTATGATATTAAAGTTTGAATTAGTGTATCAGAACATTTCTTGGTTTGTAATCTTCTAATGCCTTACTGTTTTGCTTTTCCAATTTATAAAATTCAGGTTGATACAAAAAGCTACAAATTTCCAGGCATCAGCATGGCAGAGGATGTTCATGGCTCCACCAGTAGAGTGAAATTGGCAAATCTTGAAGTAGTGAAGATTGAGGGATGCAAGGATGAAACGGATGAAAAATTGTTGGTGGAATCTCTGCTAGATGCATTCATAAAAAAGCCAAAAATTATTTCGAAGTTCAGAAACAAAAATTTTTGCAGGTTGATGAATCGTGAATTTTCATCACAGGAATGTATGTCGAGGAGTTATGGAAGCAACCATAATTTTGATGTTACTAATGTTGAAAATACTTGGTTTTCACAGCCTAAGGATCCTCACATGAAATGACCTTTTGGCTAAATAAAAAATAATTCATGTTCATTGTGTAAATATACCATGAATTTGTGTATATATAGAGTAATGATATGCATAGCTGATGCCATCTTGTTCGAGAAAGAGTGGCTCATCCTGATCGTTCTTGTGATCCACTATATTCTAGTTGTGCAAGCATTTCTGGCTACCGGCCTCTTCGCCATTCCTTAACATGCAAATTGAAGAATTGTGAGATAAGATATTGAAGTTCTATTTGACATATGATCATAATTGTATTTTTCTCTTCGTTCATTTGTAATCGTCTTGTATAATAAATTCCATTTGTAAATATCCACAATAATAACAACTAGGCATCCACTCGGGTAAGCCACTGTAAACCGAATTCACGGTACATATATCATCAAGATGTGCAATGGCTTAATTTGTGTCACAGAGAAGTTAGTGACAAGTGTTCTAGATATCGATACTAGAAAAAATCATTTAAGTGTGATAAGTAAGCTATTATGTCATTGATTTAATTAATAAAAGTTCCTTTAATTATTGTAGTAGGCACGTGGTAGGCAAAATAAATACCTATAAAGTTTGAAATGATGGGCATTAATTTTAAAGTTGGAATTACTTCATTTTAATATTCCAAAGTTAAAATTATTGATATTTACAAATTTACTTATAAACTCAATGCTTTCGCCTATTAGTTACCAATATATCTCCTTAGATATTGTTGGCTGGCTCTAGGATACTAGGGTTAGATGGCCTTAAACACGACCTTAGTAGTTGGCAATTAACAAGACCCTAAATCTATTGAAAGGGAGGTTTAGGGAATTTAACCTATATCAATTTTTTTTCAAAAAAAAAAAACCCTCAAAACATTCTTATTCCCCTCATCTTCCTCTCATTGCTGTCTCAACATCACTGGGTTCAGGTTTGGGACGTGAATTATAATGGTGACTCTAGTAGCTACCGATTGTTCCTATTATCGATTTTATGCGTAATTTCTGAGTAATAAGATCCTTCACTTCCACACCTAAAGGTCAGTCCTTCATCTGCCTTCAGCGTTATCAAAGCCTAAGTTGCTCGGTTTTGCCCCAATTAATTCGACTATAATATACCAATATGATTAGCTCATTTAGTTTTATAATTATGCTATTTAATTTATGCCAACATGATTTTCGTATGTCGATTGAATAGTTTTATTAGCATAATTGTTTCTGCCTTAAATCCCTACAGCCCAGAGACCTAGTGAGGCCTTGCCTCGACACCCCTTCCACCATTAGCACCAGGATGCAGCTGGTGTGGCAGCTATCCCGGGTAGGCTTTAGTGGCATGTGTCATAGTGAAGCCCAGAACCCTCACACCCATACACATGAGGGGGAAAAACGAAAAGTGGTAGAAGAAGGCCAAGGACCTAAGACATACCCATCAAAACCACTATGGCGGTATGGGACGTGTGCGTCACGTGTTGCCACTGAATGAAGTTTCAGGTTGCCTTCTTTTTCCTCTGATCTCCAAACCCGTCGTCCTATGAAACGCCAGCTAGAAAATCCCAAAAACCACCCTTTTGGGTATGCGTTAACCCATGTGCCACCACCTATGTGGTGCGTTGGCAGCGTGGGTTACACCCCTTGACTCGATTTTGGCCAATCTACACCGTAATCGGGGTAGTTTTAGCTGGGGTACAATGGGGCAATCGTTTTGTGCCTTGTTATCACAGAGAAGGTCAATGGTTTGACATCATTTGCATTGTGTGTTCGGTCGATGGTTTGGCAATTGTGATCATGCAGAAAGAATCGCCATGGATTAGGTATAAAAGACCAAGGGGCAGAGCTTCCAGAGCGACAAGTTCGAGCAAGGAGCTTTGAGCTCCATTTTCTCATGTTTGAGAGGTTAGAGAGGGATAGAGATGGCCAGTGTTTTCGGGGCTAGGGATTTTATTTTAGGGTTATCGCCCTTTTTCGTCTGAGAATTGTCTGTTTTGTTTGGAACCATACCCTCCTCAAATGGTCCTTTTTTTTTTCTTTGTTTATTGTTTTGAGTCATCAATAATCAGGATTTGTTCTCTGGCCATAGTTTTATTGATCTCTTTTGCACGGATAAATTCTTGCTTATGCTCAATTAAATTTATCTCATGTTATTTTTTAAAGTATTGCAAAATATGTTATTGAGTAGTATTGCATGAATTTGTTTCAAGGTTCATGAATTTCAAATTCATAGTAATTATATGAATGTGTTTTATATAATTATTTGCGAATGATATTAGAATATGTTACATGAAATTATATAAATGACTTTTATATAATACTATGTTTGAATTTTTGCTAATATCATTTTGTAACATGTTATTACAAATTCATTTTATATTTTTGTGAATACGTTTCATAATACGTTTCATGTTATTACATAAATATGTTTCATATAATAATATGAATTTTTGGTTATATAATTGTATATTATATGTCATTAAATAGATATATGAAATGACTAAGTTGAATATCTTCATGTAAATGTGTTTTACATGATTAAGTTGAATATCTTTGTGATATTTACCACTCAATGTGTTAATTAGTCTAGCATTTATATGCTCCATAAGTTCTATGGAAAAATGTGGTAATTGAATTATAGAAGTTTCTAAATCATATATGTATGCGATGATTGTAAGCTTAGCAAAATTTCCAAACATATGATATGAATGATAAGATTTTTGATAATTTAATATATGCCTAACAACCATTTTGTATATACTTCTAGATATGACAGCTAAAAATATGATTGGTGGTTTGTCCACTGATGAAAAGATGCGTTGCATTAACTATGAAATATGGCTTTTGAAGGCTCAGTTCGTTTTGAACAAAGGTGATGTATTAGAGCACTGATGACTTCGATCTCTGCTCTTATTGCAACACCCACACCCCCAGGGCTAAACGTATTAGTCATTTTGTAAATTTTGAAGTGAAACAGATATAATTTCATCTAAAAATCGACCATGCCTTACGCTTATAGCCTTACATTTAATAACTATAATAAAGAAAAGCATAAAGGACAAATCTAACGAAGCTCAATCAAAACTCTACGAGTTACACGTTCAGAGTACACAAATTGTAACCTTAAATAAAATAAAGAAATGGAAGGTACAATTCGATCACACATCCAGAGCGCTGGGGCTTATATCCCACAATCTTTCAACATTTAATAACTAAAGACGAGAATCTAATCAAATGGCTGTCACACATTGTTGTATAGAGCGACAACTAGACAATATGTACTATATGAATGGAGGAGTCAAACTTACATATGCTCAGAAGAGCTTGCAATCCAAAGTGATACATTGTACTAACTCCTGAACTTAAATATATACATTAGGGAATACCTTAATGCCACCTAACAAGAACACACAAGAGAAACCAAGCTACCTCATAGAACCAAGTAATGCTCACATGCTTTCAAGAACATAGGGAAAAAGGGGGAAAGAGAGGATGTGAGCTACCACATCCTCAGTGGATAATCCGTAATCCCAAAAAATAAAAAAATCGCATACAATATCAAAAATAGCAGACACCCTGAAATTGTATTTAATATTAGCGTATTAGACACACAAGATCCCAAAATCATACCATCCTTCAATGCATCCCAATCGTTGAGGTTGATAAGTAGTTTGATTCCCAATTAGACACTTAACATCAGAGAATTCTACCTAGTGCTACCTCTGAGGTCTTTTAGCAGGAAATGGAAAATAGCATGCGAAGTGTATGCAAAGCTCTATCCAATCCAAGTTAATTCTTTACAAAATTGCTTTCTCTCTAAAGAATTCGTTTATAATTTGATAAGACCCTTTTTCAAATAGTTCATGCACTTTTCCAAATCTCTACATTGGCATAAATCAGAATCGAGAGGTTTTTAACTCATAATGAGTAATGAAATAAATTTTACGGTATTAGATTCATATGTTGGTACTCTCGTTAGGTGAGTGACACAACTCACAATTTTATTATCCCTAGGGCCTCCCAAAGTTGACGTGCTCCTATCCTCATCAAGATAATGATAACTAGGATCCTGCTCCAATTCGAATCTTAAGGTCTCCGCCCGAGATCAAGTACTTTATATTAGCAGTATTCTCCTAACCCAAAACATCTCGAATGCAATTCACTTTCAACACATTTAGCATTAAAATTGCCTGTTATAGCATAACAATGGTATTCCATTATCAAGAAATCTACTGACGCCTTAACAACAACAAAAATCGACTTCTAAAAAAAACATAATAAATTTCAACTTAAGTGAGAAAACAGGTAAACGATTTATTAGCCAAGAAAACCTCCAATTTCATATAAAAAGACTATTAAAACTCATTTTTGGAAGCCATGGGTTTGCAACTAACTCATAGTTAGTTTCTATTAAAAGAACTCAGCAGTTTGGTTCTACAAATCAACAATATGCTTCCAGGTTTGCTAAATTTGTTCAAAGCATATAGAAAATGAAACACTAAAAACATACTCGCAACCTTTACACGACACTTTATTAATTCAAAAGGGTAATGATTTAACATTTTAGACAACGATTCAACAAATTGAATGGTTCAGTTGAACCATTCAGCGAATCCGTTCAATGTTCTTAGTTCAAGATGCGGCAACGATCATGGCCCTAAACATGGAAAAACAGGGCAGTAGGTTGTACCTAGAATAAGGGGAGATAGGGGCAAGTTGCAGCTCGGTTCACGAACCCAATTCACTGTTGAACCGATTCGCTGAACCACTCAATTGGCTTCCCTGTTCCTTGCTTAACTCCTAGACAATAGAGCAAGCATAGGTTGAGCGCAACAATAACATCACCACAACTTAGACATTAACACTACAACTAGATTTGGGCATTAATATATTAAATTTTATATATCAATTGGGCAATTAACAAAGAATCATGCATACAAACTCAAATAAGGTTTCAACCCAAAATTAATTGGCAATGGGCGGAGTAACTCATAAGCTTATATACATCCTCAAGCCCTTTAATTTCATCAATGTGGGACAATACCCATTATCATATTCTTTGAATTTTACCAATGTGGGACAATACTCACTTTCATACTCCAACACGCCCTCTCACATGTGGGCTACTAACAAGGACCAACAGGTACACACAATTTTAATCAAACGAGGATAGTGACAAATTAAGATCGAGCAACCTTAATTAAATCACAACAAATACACTTCACAAATTCGTCAGCTTAACACTCAACCCGAACTCCCTCTTCATAGCATCGCCCACAGAATAACCTGAAAATCATCTCAATTTCAACCCAATTATCTCAATCAATTCATTGTATCTTCCTTACTTCCATAATTACTCAATTCACTATAATTATATCTCAAGAACACAATCAAACTTCCATGGCCAAATCAGAAAATCTTGAAAATTAACTAATAATTTTTAGAATTAAGAATCAAATATTGTATTCCACCCTAGAGGGCCCAATTTAGGGTTAATTGGGGTGAGTTTGATGCTGGGTTCGAGTCTCTCCTAGCTGCTTACACTACTGTTTTGCACCTCCCCTGCACTGCATTGCAACAGTGCTCGACTACTCCCTTCCCGTCGTTGTCACGGCTACTGTTGGTTGTGTATGCCTCATCACGTCTCCCTCTTGCTCTCCTCTCTCTCTTTGGATCTAGCGGTGGAAGGAATCGATGATTGAAGAATGATGAAGATAGGTATGGGGGTATGCTAATCGGGGAAGCTGAGTTCTATGTTTTCTTTTTGCAGATGAAGCGCTTGATGTCGTGAAGTGGAGCTGGGTAATGGGTGCTTGGCACTTTGAGTGTAATTGCCCCCATTTTATTTTTTCCCCCTCATCTACTAGCCCAAAATTATAAAATACTTAGGCCTAACAGATAAGCCCACAAGTTCTAGTATCTGTTCGACCGATCAAGTTTACTAATTCAGCTCATTTTAACTCTTGACTATTTACTAATTTTATGTAAAATCACATAATAAATCAAGAAAATCCAGAAATTGATGGACCTAAATTAATACACTAAATCAAAACACAAAATTTAATCTAATATAGCTGATATAATGAAATTTGACTAATAAAATAGCTACTCAAATTAATTAGTTTAAACTCGAAAATGTACAACTATTGCACTCTCTTCCCTTAAAAGAATTTCATCCTCGAAATTTTAAAGTCTATGGTACAGCAAACCACGCAACTAAACAATAGATTCCAAAATTTTACCCTCCTCTTAAATATAGATTTTAAATTAGAAAAGAAAGTTTATAGTATCCAGCCGCCTCTTCGTCAGTTCTCTTTAAGTATTTACTCACTCTATTGAGGCGCTAAGGGAAAATCACGTATAAAAGGAGCAAATAAGTTGACATGGATAACCATATTAAACTTATTTTACAAAATATAGTAACTCTCAATGATATATCTAGGCATCCAGCCTAACTAGTATAGCAGCCAACAAAATGGTTATGAATCACCTTGAGTTGACATTTAAAGGTCTTTCATCCATAGGAATCAAGGCACATACCAAGATTGAGTCACTGGAGACATGCTAAATCGATATCGTTCTAAAGCATGCAGGAGCCAAATCCTTCTAGCATCAAGTCAATTCTCCGAGGCTTCTTTATGACATCAAAATAGTAGGGCATCACATAGTCTCACATCGCTTCATACCAATAACAACAACACTTAAAGTACACCCTAAGCTGTAATGACATGACATAGAAGTGTAATAGCCCACGACTACCCGCCATCGAGGTATTGTCCGCTTTGGGGCTACACAGCTCACACCAGGGCACGCTCCCTGAGTCCAGTGCACCCCTCACGGTTTTGTCCTCAAAAGGCGCCTCAATGGGTTGAGGTTTTCCCACGCTTATAAGGCGTGGTTCGTTCTCCTCAACTCCTGTAAGGCCCGCGTACTTTATTTTCCGTCAAGTTGTTCATGGTGCCTTTTAAGTTATAAAAACCGTATTTTATTAGCGATATGAGCTAAAATTATTTTCTAAGTGCCTATGTGAGCGTTGATTTTATTAAAAAGAATAGTTTTGTCGCCAGTAATAATGTTATTGTTATTAGTTTTGAAAATCTTTCGATAATTTTAATTAGCGTTATTAACGGTTATTAACGAGTACTAAATCGATTAGGAACGCGAATACGATTAGGTTGTCAACCTTAGAAGCAGCTCGACAATTATTAAATCAAGCCTAGACATGCTTGGGAAGGAATAATCAATGAATGGTCGGGTCATCGACTATTGAATTTAGAGTTTGGGAAGCGAATTAGGCTAGCGACATCGATTCCTGAACAGCTTGGATCAAATAAATAAAAGAGAGTGGGTAGGGGCAAATTGGTAATTTGCGCGTGCCCCTCCTTTCCCCCTCCCCTGCCCGCAAGCCCCCCCCCCCAATTCACGAAATCTCCACCATATGCATGCTACCAAAGCTCGAAGCCCAGGAGATTTTCGCCATTTTTCGCTACAAAATTATCCCATTCGGCCTCCCCGACAAACTAGCTCCTGTTTGGTGCGAAATCTAGGTCGAAATTCGAAGCCCTTCCCGCGGTTGTGCAGCGTTTAGGACGCCAAATTGAAGTTCGAACTCGTGCCCAGGGTTCGAATTTTGAGCGTTAGGGCGCGAATTAGGCACGAGTGGTATCTGTCCGTGCATGGGTAAGCAAAAGCCAAAGAAATTGGAGTCGTTCGAACCCTAAAGCCAAGTCGGTCAAGCCTTCAATCGAACACCCAGCTTAGAATCAAGGTGAGGGTTCCTTTCCTCCTAAATTACTAATAATTTCAACGTTTTTATCGCAATTAGCTAGAATATGTTGAAGTTGAGCGTGGAAATCATGTTGGGTGAATTAGTATTCATATTGACAATTTATAAGTTCGAAATTGATTTTGGTTAAATGCATATCGGATTGATGCTGAATATTGATAACCTGGCATATTGGAGGAGTGCTTGACAAAAAGAGTGTTCTTTTAGCGTAATTCAATTATTGGTCATTAGTTAAATGATGTTTGGAATCTAAGGATGCTAGCTGAGTGATTGAAATAATTATGGAATAAGTCGGACATTGTTTAAAGGTTAAGGGTATCAGGTTTGGGCTTGTTTAGAATTTATTCGTAATAACTATAATGGAATATGGTGCCTATGGATGTTGGTTTGTGAATCGGGAAACAAACTGTCGTTTTAAAGTTTCGATTGCATCAGTTGGTTCACTTAAACACTATGTTGTTAGTAAGCATGAATGTAATGCCTATATATGATAGTTTTATGTACTGTTGGTTTGTATATGTCAATATTGAACCGAGCTTGGTAGTTGGATGGTTTGAGATGGAACTATTGAGTGGTTTGAGGCTTTTGTGGTTGGTGCTGTGTGAGGAGGAAGATAGGGTTGTGAATTGCCGCAATCGTGTGGATTGCGAGGCCATGTGTGGCTTAATGAATGGTGATATGAAGTGTATGAATGTGCTATGTGTGAATCCCCTTTTCCCTGAATGTGCTAAGTGACATTAAGTGAATAGTTTTCAAAATGCAGACATGTTTAAGAAAGATTATTAAATGCATGCTTTCATGATTTCGAATGCTCCAAAGTAGTTACTAATTGTTTGGTAGTTTATGAAAATGTTTGTAGCCTATAAGAAATCCTAAATCATCGAACTACTTGATTAGTGACTCGACTGAATAGTCGATAGGTTTAAGAAATTTAAAAATGAACTAAAAGTGGACTTGAACATGCTTAAGGCCTTGGTTTGTACACGACTTATCCTTAAATTTAAAAGGATTTAAACGACCTGAAAAAGAGTACCTTAAGGTGCTAATTATGAAGCTTAGCTTATTTGCATGCGTTTTGCTTACATAAGTCTCTATTGAGTTTCAATCTACGATTTAGCAAACGTATTACGTTTAAAAGAAGCTTTAAAGCTAAAAAGTGAAGTCGTTTTTATGAGTTAGCAATCATTTTACATTTATAAGAAGCCTTTTAGTTAGAAACGAAGTCGTTTTTATGATTTAGCAACCCTATTACGCTTATATGAAGTTTTCAAGTTAGAAACAAATTCGTTTTATGATTAGGCAACCCTATTACGTTTATAAAAAGCCTTTTAGTTAAAAACGAAGTCATTTTACGATTTGATAAACTTATTATGTTTATACGAAGCATTCAAGTTAGAAACTAAGTCGTTTTACGATTTAGTAAACATGTTACGTTTATAAGAAACTTTTAAGTTTAAAGTGAAGTCGTTTTAAGTATTAACCAACTTATCGCCTTTATAAGAGGTTTTTAAGTCTAAAAGGAAGTCGTTTTACGAGTTAATAAATGTATTATATTTATACGAAGCTTTTAAGTTAGAAATAAAGTCGTTTTACAAACTAGCAAACGTTTTACATCTATAAGAAGTTTCTCCAGTTAAAAACGAAGTCATTTTGCGATTTAGTAGCCGTGTTATGTCTATACGAAGCTTTTAAGTTAAAAACGAAGTCGTTTTACGATTTAGCAAACCTAATACGTTTAAACGAAGCTTTCGAGATGAAAATGAAGTCGTTTTACGATTTAGCAAACCTAATACGTTTATACGAAGCTTTTAAGCTAGAAACAGAGTCGTTTTACGATTTAGCCAACTTATTATGTTTGTACGAGGCGTTCAAGTTAGAAATTAAGTCTTTTACGATTCAGCAAACGTATTTCGTTTATAAGAAGCCTTTAAGTTTAAAGCGAAGTTGGTTTACGTGTTAGCAAACTTATTACGATTCTGGAAAAAAAAAACCTTTTAAGCTATTTACGAAGTTGATTTATGATTTGGAAAACTTATTTCATTTATAAAAAGTTTTAAGCCAAAAATGAGTAAACTACAGACATTCAAAAGGTCATGATCGTTTTATTTAAAAAGTAAGTTTTCAGCCAAGTAAGCATTTGAAAAAAAGAAATGAAATACGATCTTAAAGGCTAAGAAAGTGCTAGGAAATGGGCCAGAGGGTAGGAACTGGACTTAAGATATAAGTTATCTTGGTGTGAGCTGTTCCTGGAAACTGGATGCGACAATGGCGTGAGCTGTTTCCCCCTAAAGAAAAGTTAGGAACTGGACTCAAGAAATAAATTATCTTGGTGTGAGCTGTTCCTGGGAACTGGACTCAAGATATTAATTATCTTGGTGTGAGTTGTTCCCCAGATAAGTTATGATGTGTGACGCGTAAGAAAACCTTGAGCGGAACTGGGCTCAGGGTAATCATATCCTGGTGTGAGCTGTTATCCCACAGAGGATAGTATCGAGGTTAGAATTGTTCTACTAAGACGCGTTTTGGCCAAAAGTTAAGTGCGCATACCCCGGGGATAACGTAAATTAAGAGTGGCGATCTCACTTAAGGGCGGTGTTGACCTCCCTAGCCAGCACAGTAAGATATTTTTAAAGGAGATCTGGCTTTTAGCCATTCTAAACAGTTCAGGAAAGAAAAGAAGTTCTCTTAAAGTAACACAAGCCTCAAGAGGCCAAGTAAAGCGTTCTTAAGAAGAAAGCTTTCAAATTTACGAAACCTGCATATCTTTTATGAATATGTTCTTAATATAGTTTAAATGAAGTTTCAAATGAAGTATAGCTACATCCTAGTAGTGCATCATACATTTAAGCTTTTCAAAGTGCTTAACTTACGAAAGAATGTTCTTGCAAAGTCTTTTTTTTTTTTTTTTTTTTAACCAATTTAGGTGTTTCAAGAGCTCTTAGAAAGAGTTATAAGCATTAAAGGAGTTAGCATGATTTATAAACTGTTATTTGAATATAACGAGAGTCACTGTGTTTTTATAAGTGTATTTGAAAGCATCATATTCATCCTTGTACTACTTGATTAAGTGTCTGAATGCTTGTTAGAAAGGAAGATTGATCATTAAGGATCTAGGAATGAGTTGAGGGATTAGAATGAAGTTTTAGGAGTGGTGATCTTTCCTCGGGAATTTTGATTGTCTAATATGATAGTAATAGTATGAATGCGTGATATATGGCTATTATTAGTATTATTGCCTTTAACTGTTTTGGGTTTTACGGAGTAGAGGAATTCTCACTGAGCATGTGGTTGCTCATTCCATTACTTTTTCCCCCTTTTCCCCAGGCTTTTGTTGTGACAGGTGGAAGTCGAGTTACTTACGCGAGCTGGAGTCTACCCCTACTTGGAAAAGAGTTATGTATGCCATATGGAAATAGATTTATGTGTTTAATGAAGTGATGTAATGTATTCTTAGTTTGTAATTGTTGTAAACTAAGTTTTCTAGCTCAGATAATGCATATTGTTTATGAGTCGCTCTGTATGGCCGTGTGAGCCAACCATCTGTCTAGTTAGATGTCTTTATTCGGAATTAGCTGTGTTTTGGGATGTAAACCCCAGTACTCCGGTTGTGTAGACCGTTGAGCTGTACCTTTTACTTTTCCTGCGTTAAAGAACTATTCTGTTTGGTATACTCCGAGCGGGTGGCTGGTTGAGTTATGGACTCCGGCATGTGGCCGTTGAGTTTGTTTTAAATATTATGCGCTTCTGTTGATTGCAGGGAATTATTGTAAGGTTTTTAGCCTGGAAACGATCAGTTTTTAGGGAAAACTCTATCCGTTTCGTCCCAAGAATTAAGTAATGCGTAAGAAAATGTAACACACCTGACCCTAGGGGCTGGGGGTGTTACATTGATGGTATCAGAGCAAAGGTCCTGCAGTCATAGGCCGTGACCCGAGTCTTGCATTTCAAATAGTTGTCTAGGAACACTTTGTGACTATGTGACATATGCCTCTTGTATGTGGAAATGTGAGTTTTATAAGGATGTTAGTGAGTTTAGCTAGTTAGGTGTGACTTTAGCTGGCGAAGATTAAGGATTAGGATGTTAGAAAGAGACCTCAAGGACTTCCTTATTAATATTAGGTTATATCAAGGATTGGCTTTAAGCTCTTTTGGTTTATTTTCCTTAAATTGTGAAGTCCTAGGATGATGGATCTCCCATGACTCCCAAGTCATGCTAGCAGTGTTCAACGAAATAAGTGCAGTCGGTGCTGACCAAGCGTTATAGACTCACCAGTTTGTGTAAGTATGCAAGTGTATTTCCTTCGGAAGAGATGTGATATGCGCGTATGACTATATAAAGGCTGAACTGAACTAGACTTGGGGCTATTGATAACAACCCGCGCAATTTGCGAATCATTTCATTAACCAAGGAGGTTCATCCTAGTTGAAATTAGAACTAAGTGTTTTCTTGCGTAATTGTGTGATAGATGCCTCCTCGACGCAAACTCATACCAGAGCCAACTGCCATGGAGATTATATGTCAATTTAATAAGCTTAAGCCTTCCAAGTTTGAAGGTGGAACCGACCCTATGGTATATGAGGAGTGGCTTCGGAGAATGAAAAACTTATTTGAGATCATGGAGTACCCTGAGAGGTTCAAGGTGTACCTAGCCGCTTACCAATTTGAAAAAGAAGCTGAATTCTGGTGGGGAATAGTGAAACCTAGGGTAGGTGAACCGGTGTTAACCTGAAATCAACTAAAAGCCTTAATGGACGCTCAATATTACCCTCGAGACATAAAGAAGGTTAAAGAATGGGAGTTTTTATGCTTGAAACAAGGAGAAATGAGCGTGATGGAATATGCGGCGAAATTCAATGAGCTGAGCCGATTTGCCCCAAATCAAGTGGCCACCGAAGAAATGAGAATGAACCAGTTTGAACAGGGGTTAAAAGGAGAAATAAAGCAGATAATAGCAGGATATGCATATACCAACTTTCAAGAAATGTACCAGAGGGCTGTGAAGGTAGCCTGCATCATAGATGAGACCAAGATTGAAAACAAAAAAAGAGGCCCAGCAAAGAGAGAAATTGGCCCTGGAAAACCCAATTCCCAAGGAAGAAGAAACTTTAAAATGTCTGAATCTGAGATAAAACAGGATAAGGGAAAGCAAGCCGTCCAAGGGAAACCAATGGAAACCTGTGGCTTGTGTGGACGTCAGCACCCTGACCCATGCAGAAACTTTACGGGCTCATATTTTGAATGTGGTGATAGGGGTCACAAAGCCACTAATTGCCCAAGGGTCACATGGAATAGTCGGGGTCACACTCAGATATCCGGAACGGGAATCAAGCCAGTGGCACAACGAGAGCGCCTAACTATTGGCACTTCCTCAGGGGACAGTAAAAGTAGTCAGAGGCCACAAACTGGCAGTCGGATACTTAGCTAGAAGGGAAAAGAAACTTGAGAACCTCCAAACACAAGGTCAGGTATTCTCTTGATAAGCAACTTTATGCCCCCATCCGGTCATTCTAGTATTGTTCGCCCGCTTGTCATCCTTGAATTGCAAATGAACTTGTTAGTAAACCTCATGAGATACGTATGCAACATTTCATAACTTTTTCCTTAAAAACTATCTGCTATACCGATCATATTTGTTGAGACCGAGTTGTTATAGTGTGAGGATGAGCGCTCCCTGATGACCTGGTTCGAGTAGGAATCGAAGGATGGGATGTTGTGATGAAGGCAGACTAAATAACTATGCGTAAGGTGACTTGAAATGTGAAAAAGGTGCGGATGGAGTACACCCATTATGTCCTCCAAGGAAGCAATTTCCAGGACGAAATTCTTTTAAGGGGGGAGAGTGTAAGGCCCGCGTACTTTATTTTCCGTCGAGTTGTTCGTCATGCCTTTTACGTTATAAAAACCGTATTTTATTAGCGATATGAGCTAAAATTATTTTCTAAGTGCCTATGTGAGCGTTGATTTTATTAAAAAGAATAGTTTTGTCGCCAGTAATAATGTTATTGTTATTAGTTTTGAAAATCTTTCGATAATTTTAATTAGCGTTATTAACGGTTATTAACGAGTACTAAATCGATTAGGAACGCGAATACGATTAGGTTGTCAACCTTAGAAGCAGCTCGACAATTATTAAATCGAGCCTAGACATGCTTGGGAAGGAATAATTAATGAATGGCCGGGTCATCGACTATTGAATTTAGAGTTTGTGAAGCGAATTAGGCTAGCGACATCGATTCCTGAACAGCTTGGACCAAATATATAAAAGAGAGTAGGCAGGGGCAAATTGGTAATTTGTGTGTGCCCCTCCTTTCTCCCTCACCTGCCCGCGAGCCCCCCCTAATTCACAAAATCTCTCCTCTCTCTCTACTCCATCTTCTTCCTCCTTTGCCCCACCATACGCACGCCACCAAAGCTCGAAGCCCAGGAGATTTTCGCCATTTTTTGCTACAAAATCATCCCATTCGGCCTCCCCCACGAGCTAGCTCCTGTTTGGTGCGAAATCTGGGTCGAAATTTGAAGCCCTTGCCGCAATTGTGGAGGGTTTAGGACGCCAAATTGAAGCTCAAACGCGTGCCCAGGGTTCGAATTTTGAGCGTTAGGGCGCAAATTAGGCACGAGTGGTATCTGTTCGTGCATGGGTGAGCAAAAGCCAAAGAAATTGGAGTCGTTCAAACCCTAAAGCCAAGTCGGTCAAGCTTTCGATCGAACACCTAGTTTGGAATCAAGGTGAGGGTTCCTTTCCTCCTAAATTACTAATAATTTCAACGTTTTTATCCCAAATTAGCTAGAATATGTTGAAGTTGAGCGTAGAAATCATGTTAGGTGAATTAGTATTCATATTGACAATTTATAAGTTCGGAATTGATTTTGGTTAAATGCATGTCGGATTGATGCTGAATATTGATAACCTGGCATATTGGAGGAGTGCTTGGCAAAAAGAGTGTTCTTTTAGCGTAATTCAATTATTGGTCATTAGTTAAATTATGTTTTGAATCTAAGGATGCTAGCCGAGTGATTGAAATAATTATGGAATAAGTCGGACATTGTTTAAAGGTTAAGGGTATCAGGTTTGGGCTTGTTTAGAATTTATTCCTAATAACTATAATGGAATATGGTGCCTATGGATGTTGGTTTGTGAATCGAGAAACAAACTGTCATTTCAAAGTTTCGATTGCATCAGTTGGTTCACTTAAACACTATGTTGTTAGTAAGCATGAATGTAATGCCTATATATGATCGTTTTCTGTACTGTTGGTTTGTATATGTCAATATTGAACCGAGCTTGGTAGTTGGATGGTTTGAGGTGGAACTATTGAGTGGTTTGAGGCTTTTGTGGTCGGTGCTGTGTGAAGAGGGAGATAGGGTTGTGAATTACCGTAATCGTGTGGATTGCGAGGCCATGTGTGGCTTAATGAATAGTGATATGAAGTGTATGAATGTGCTATGTGTGAATCCCCTTTTCCCTCAATGTGCTAAGTGACATTAAGTGAATAATTTTCGAAATGCAGACTTGTTAAGAAAGATTATTAAATACATGCTTTCATGATTTCGAATGCTCCAAAGTACTTACCAATTGTTTGGTAGTTTATGAAAATGTTTGTAGCCTATAAGAAATCCTAAATAGTCGAACTACTTAGTTAGTGACTCGACTGAATAGTCGATAGGTTTAGGAAATTTAAAAATGAACTAAAAGTGGATTTGAACATGCTTAAAGCCTTGGTTTGTACACGACTTATCTTTAAATTTAAAAGGATTTAAACGTCTTGAAAAAGAGTACCTTAAGGTGCTAATTATGAAGCTTAGCTTATTTGCATGCGTTTTGCTTACTTAAGTCTCTATTGAGTTTCGATCAACGATTTAGCAAACGTATTACGTTTAAAAGAAGCTTTAAAGCTAAAAAGTGAAGTCGTTTTTATGAGTTAGCAATCGTTTTACATTTATAAGAAGCCTTTTAGTTAGAAACGAAGTCGTTTCTATAATTTAGCAACCCTATTACGCTTATATGAAGTTTTCAAGTTAGAAACAAATTCGTTTTATGATTAGGCAATCTTATTACGTTTATAAAAAGCCTTTTAGTTAAAAACGAAGTCGTTTTACGATTTGGTAAACTTATTACGTTTATACGAAGCATTCAAGTTAAAGACTAAGTCATTTTATGATTTAGTAAACGTGTCACGTTTATAAGAAACTTTTAACTTTAAAGTGAACTCGTTTTAAGTATTAACCAACTTATTGCCTTTATAAGAAGTTTTTAAGTCTAAAAGGAAGTCGTTTTACGGGTTAATAAATGTATTACATTTATACGAAGCTTTTAAGTTAGAAATGAAGTCGTTTTACAAACTAGCAAACGTTTTATATCTATAAGAAGTTTCTCAAGTTAAAAACGAAGTCATTTTGCGACTTAGTAGCCGTGTTACGTCTATACGAAGCTTTTAAGTTAAAAACGAAGTCGTTTTACGATTTAGCAAACCTAATACGTTTAAACGAAGCTTTCGAGATGAAAACGAAGTAGTTTTACGATTTAGCAAACCTAATACGTTTATACGAAGCTTTTAAGCTAGAGACGGAGTTGTTTTACGATTTAGCCAACTTATTATGTTTGTACGAGGCATTCAAGTTAGAAATTAAGTCTTTTACGATTCAGTAAACGTATTTCGTTTATAAGAAGCCTTTAAGTTTAAAGCGAAGTTGGTTTACGTGTTAGCAAACTTATTACGATTCTAAAAAAAAAAAAAAAACTTTTCAGCTATTTACGAAGTTGATTTATGATTTGGAAAACTTATTTCATTTATAAAAAGTTTTAAGCCAAAAACGAGTAAACTACAGACATTCAAAAGGTTATGATCATTTTATTTAAAAAGTAAGTTTTCAGCTAAGTAAGCATTTGAAAAAAAGAAATGAAATACGATCTTAAAGGCTACGAAAGTGCTAGGAAATTGGCCAGAGGGTAGGAACTGGACTTAAGATATAAGTTATCTTGGTGTGAGCTGTTCCTGGAAACTGGACGCAAAAATGGCGTGAGCTGTTTCCCCCTAAAGAAAAGTTAGGAACTGGACTCAAGATATAAATTACCTTGGTGTGCGCTGTTCCTGGGAACTGGACTCAAGATATTAATTATCTTGGTGTGAGTTGTTCCCAAGATAAGTTATGATGTGTGACGCGTAAGAAAACCTTGAGGGGAACTGGACTCAGGATAATCATATCCTAGTGTGAGCTGTTATCCCATAAAGGACAGTATCGAGGTTAGAATTGTTCTATTAGGACGCGTTTTGGCCAAAAGTTAAGTACGCATACCCCGGGGATAACGTAGATTAAGAGTGGCGATCTCACTTAAGGGCGGTGTTGGCCTCCCTAGCCAGCACAGTAAGATATTTTTAAAGGAGATCTGGCTTTTTGCCATTCTAAACAGTTCAGGAAAGAAAAGAAGTTCTTTTGAAGTAACACAAGCCTCAAGAGGCCAAGTAAAGCGTTCTTAAGAAAACAAGAAAGCTTTCAAATTTACGAAACCTGCATATCTTTTATGAATATGTTCTTAATATAGTTTAAATGAAGTTTCAAATGAAGTATAGCTACATCCTAGTAGTGCATCATACATTTAAGCTTTTCAAGGTGCTTAACTTATTAAAGAATGTTTTTTTTTTTTTTTACCAATTTAGGTGTTTCAAGAGCTCTTAGAAAGAGTTATAAGCATTAAAGGAGTTAGCATGATTTATAAACTGTTATTTGAATATAACGAGAGTCACTGTGTTTTTATAAGTGTATTTGAAAGCATCATATTCATCCTTGTGCTACTTGATTAAGTGTCTGAATGCTTGTTAGAAAGGAAGATTGATCATTAAGGATCTAGGAATGAGTTGAGGGATTAGAATGGAGTTTTAGGAGTGGTGATCTTTCCTCGGAAATTTTGATTGTCTAATATGATAGTAATGGTATGAATGCGTGATATATGGCTATTATTAGTATTATTGCCTGTAACTATTTTGGGTTTTACGGAGTAGAGGAATTCTCACTGAGCATGTGGTTGCTCACTCCATTACTTTTTCCCCCTTTTCCCCAGGCTTTTGTTGTGGCAGGCGGAAGTCAAGTTACTTACGCGAGCTGGAGTCTACCCCTACTTGAAAAAGAGTCATGTATGCCATATGGCAATAGGTTCATGTGTTTAACGAAGTGATGTTATGTATTCCTAGTTCGTAATTGTTGTAAACTAAGTTTTCTAGCTCAGATAATGCATATTGTTTATGAATCGCTCTGTATGGCCGTGTGAGGCAACCATCTGTCTAGTTAGATGTCTTTATTCAGAATTAGCTGTGTTTTGGGATGTAAACCCCAGTACTTCGGTTGTGTAGACCGTTGAGCTGTACCTTTTACTTTTCCTGTGTTAAAGAACTATTCTGTTTGGTGTACTTCGAGCGGGTGGCTCATTGAGTTATGGACTCCGGCGTGTGGCCGTTGAGTTTGTTTTAAATATTATGCGCTTCTGTTGATTTGCAGGGAATTATTGTAAGGCTTTTAGCCTGAGAACGGTCAGTTTTTAAAAAAAACTCTGTTCGTTTCGTTCCAAGAATTAAGTACTACGTAAGAAAACGTAACGCTCCTGACCCTAGGGGTTGGGGGTGTTACAAGAAGATTAAGCTAGCACATCGAAAATCAAGGATAATCAACATCATCAATCCATATTACATGTATACACTGAGCAAGTTACTGGGGATAGGACACGCGATTATCAATTAACAAGCCAAAAACAGCCTGAGAAACATGGTCTCATAGAAGCACAGACTTATGGGTAGGGAGTTCTATGCATCTCTTATACAGAATTTGTCTAAAGAAAGTGGGGGAAGTTGTTCCTTGGTTGAGATAGGTCTGGCACAAATTTTTGTATGACTGCACTTAGATAGCTTAGCTAATGGGAAGATCTACCCTAGGGTGCCCATAAGGAATTGGTCATCTCTAAATTATGGGAACATGTAAATAAATTGACATGCTCATGGAGATGACTCTCGGCCTCTTGCACACCCATTGGAATGTCACAAGTTTATGACACAACACAACTAAGTCACACTAGCTTCTTTGCTTCATTCAGTCACATTAACAACCATGTTTCACAACTCGGTGGTCAAGTAATCCAATACGACCATGTGGACACCTATCACATTTTCAGGTCCCTTAGTTCCTATGAGCAAGCATATATACATGCAAATGTATATCCTAGGTTCCAAAAATAGTCACGGTAGTATAAAAAATGGTAGCATGACAACCCGACAACAAGACAACCAGAATAGACAAAAGGCCACGCACAAGAACTAGGATATAGCAAAACAGAAATTGAAACAAGCCTAATGGCTAGCAAAGCACAATTTTAGAGTTTCCTATGAAAATTACCATATAGTTCATGAAACCTATCGTGCAAACACATAATGCAAGTTAGATCAATCATGTGATGCCAGGGCAGTCAATTGAGCCATTCCAACAACTATTTTACCCAACTTCACCATCAAATTTAGAGCTAAGAATTCAACTATGATCTTGGATACACTAGCATGCTTCCATCCTTAAACATGAGATATACAAAGGTGAACACATACGAATGCAGCCTTTTACAGTCACTACATTATGCATTAAATAGATGCATATACAGCCACTCAACTATAACATCAGATAATGCAATTACTGGTGTGCAAATAATGACTCAAAGGTCAGACCATGCGACAACTCACATAAGTTAAATGATTCGGCTAATTCAGCCACATGCCTAACCAAATCAAGCTAAGCAAACATCAAGAAGTCATTTATTAAATAGTTCATTCCCAAAACGCATCAATGACCATTTCATAACTAGTCCAAGTAACTACGTAAGCTCCTATGAGCTTAGCACTACGTGTAGTGCGCATTGATATTGGAAAACACCTAAACTCACTCGTTGTCACACAAGACTGTACCTATATAACCGCATACAAATGCAAACCCCAATTTGCAACTTATAATTGCAGGATAAGTCTTGAGTCTTTCCTAGAATGATTAGAATCTAGCCACCTACAAGCTAACGATGGTTTCGAGGTAAGGACAACAACATTAATAGCTTTGCAGGTATGTCTAATCGTTCCATGGGACACATCTATCCCATAAGTGACAGTAGGAACACTAAGGATTCATACTACAGAAGCGCAGGTTCAAGCTCCTATAGAGAGTTCTATCTTCAAAACTTTAGGCTAATACCTAAGAAAGTACAAATATAGTATGGATCGTTCCCCCCAAGAACCGCCATATGTGGTGTGACAATTCCAAAGTTGGTCAGGCACTTCCTCTCATTTTTCTTTGTAGGTGTATTGTGGTTTGATATAAATAGGACGCTACCAATCTCTCAATACGAATAATAGCCTATATGACAGAAATCATATCACATGATTGACTTAGTAACAATGGTCATTGCATGATGGAAAGCAAGAAATACCTCGTGTAAATAGCACCGACCATACATGGAATCAATAGTATAGCATGTAGACATCCATAACAACTGTACAAAATGGCGGTGACAACACTTATACGATAATAGGTAACACTCCAACACCATCACCCAAATTTGTATACATGCATATGAAAATCTCACTTAATTTTCTTAAGCAATTCAGAACTTTGAAAAGAGAGATACTATCTAGTAAGGTTATCAAGACATAGGAAATAAGCCCTGATCTTTTCCTAATGGTTCATCATTAGTAAATCCAATGATATACACGTCTCGGCACCATTAGCACACTTACAAATGCCATCGAATCACACATATAGACACAAACTCATGAGTCTAAACCCATGTGTTATTGCATAATGAATGATCTTCATATACGAGAACAAAACCTAACTTGATAGTTGGAAAAGACTTTAATATTCTAAAATCTCTAGGTTTTTAAAAATAGAAAATAGTTTAATGGCTTCTAGCCCTTTCTCTACTAGCCTTTGAGTACGTCTACTCACTCCATTATAGGGTCGATGAGCAAATCATTCATAAGGGAAAATAATGGGCTTGGAGCTAACCATTTTTAACCTTTTAAGTTCAAACCCAAGCATACCTTCAGCCACACTGGCAAAGATGCATGCATAAAAACAGTTACCAATAGAGCCAACTCCTAACTGACTCATGAAAGCACAAGTCATTTAGCTCACATTCCAATATGCAGCTTGAGTTCACAATAAATTGGTTCACTCTACTTACACAAGCACTATAGGAGACGGAGCAGCCATCCACTCTTTAAATGATCTCTTCTCATGCATACATGGGTGGAGAATCCTGCTAGCCACACTTAGGTCAAGCGTGCATAGTTGCATAGGTGGGGAAAAATCTACGACGCTTATTAAGTGTGGTAGCAAACACTGTGAGCATGCCAATATTGGGCATCTACTTGCACACTTACAAGTGTGAGTACCTTTCCACGCCTATATTCATGGTTAGTTGAACCCACCAGTGGAATATTATACCTTTTACTCCCATACATATAAGTGCAGCACACGATTATGCTTCATAACCAACTTTTAAATGTTCTTACCAATTCATAACTAACTTTTAAATGTTTGCCAACAATTAACTAATTTTGACGGCAATTTTTTATATAAATATTTCAAAATTGTGTATAATTAATTTATGATAACTCTACGCAAATACACTCTCTCTCTCTCTATATATATATACACATACATATATATATATATATATATATATATATATATATATATATATATAAAATTCAGAAATTTCATAAAAGTATGACAATACTAATTAATGAAGTTAGTCTATGATTCATTGTATGAAACGTACATCGACATTAATTGAGTTGGGCTAACATTCATCATTCAAAGTTCACTAATTGGGTGCTAGGAATGAAAAATATCAATGTTATCCAGTATACTAGTGCAGGTTTTCATATAGTTATGAAATACACATCCAAAACTCAAAAGCTAAGTATCTTTATTTTATAGTACAAATAAAGCCAAGGTTAGAAAAAAAATGAATCGGATCATGCAACATTCCATTGTTTGAAGACCTCACATCAAGAACCACATCAAGAACCCTCATTTGTCATCGTATTCTATTGCACATTCACCTTGGTTGCAATGTTTGGTTGCGTGTTCACCTTAGTTGCAACCTGAAAACATCAAATAAATACATTAATTACAATTATTTGCGATTAACAAAATGAGTGGAATTAAAGTTGCATTTGAATAATTGCAATAATTTCTATACAACTTCTCCTGGTGAGAGTGTTGTCCTGGAGAAATGGATCAACTTACGAGTTTTGCGTTATCCAATTTCTCCCATAACATCTTGTCTATCAAACGTGGATCACCCTTGTAATCACACGTATTTAGAACCTATAATAATAATAATGTGCAGCTTATAAATATCACAAGACAAATATCCACCTCGAAATCCAAGAAAGATTAAAGGAAAACAAAGGAAAAAAAACAACATACAATGCCCGCCAGAAGACAATGTACCAAGACCTTTCTTTCCCCATGAATATATTGTCTAACCGGATTAGGATTTCTTTTTAGTACCTTCTCGACTATCTTCTCCACATCATCATCACTCAACTAGTGAGATGAATATGTTTAATTTGTAAGTAAATAAAGAATTGAATAGAGTTCATCATATGGTAATGAGGCTAAAATGTCTCTTTTCTTTTTTGTTTTTGAAGTGCCGGTACCATATATTTGTTTTAGTGTAAAGGTACCGGGTTGATTCTTAATTGAAAAAGGGCAAGGCAAGAGAGTTTATAAAAGTAGAAACAACTTACCGAGTACACTACATTTTATTTCGGTCGTTTGGTAGTTCCTTACATCCTATCAACCTGGTTGTCTATTTTCATAGTAGTTCTCTAAAAGAATAACATGAATTCAGTCATGATATAGTAAGGAATAATTAATTAAATGAAATTCAGCTTAAATGGGGGGGGGAATCTTCTGATGATCCTGTAGAATAAGCCTTGCTGATGTTCCACCTTGATCTGAAGTGCCTCCTATAATAGAATTCTCATTTTCTATAGGTTCAGGATTAAGTCAAGCTTTACCAACATTAAGAGAATCAGGGTTCTTTGGTTTAAAGATTGGTTGACCACCATCATGTTTAGCAGATGCAGGCACTAATGCAGGTCGATTAGGAGTAACATGCTGAGTACCATGATTAAGATATCCGAATTTGCTCCGATCATTTGGTGGCTTCGGCAATGACTAAGAAATAAATTTTGTTAAAAATTATAATTGAAGAATAAGAGCTTAATATGAATGATGAAGTACACATACCAGTATAATTGTTGATTTTTTTTTGTTGCCCACTTTGCACGCGATTGGTTGGCTTCGTTGATGTTGGGCCTCTTTGAGTCTCATTCACTATATACGTATGGTGATAGAGTATTCAGTATAGTAAGACAAGAGTAATTTAAATACTAATAATATACACCTACCTAAACTATAGGAGATTGAAAGGGCATCTCCAAGCATACGTGAATCTCGAGTTTGACTTTGATCATATGGTGTATCATTGCTAGAACCATTCGGTGACCCCGTCCTCTATATATACATATAATGCAGTAATTGGTATTAGAGGGTGCATAATAATCTAAAGAACAAAAAAAATCGTCGCTTAAGTCGTCCATGGAAGTGTTAACTAGGAAGGTTCCCACTGACTTCCTCACTGGCAGGAACTTCATCACTGGCTTCCTCACATCAACAACAAAAATGACCCAGTTTAACTGATGCTACACACGGGCTACCTCCATCTTGAATAGAAAAGAAATACACAAGTAGGGAGGAACTTCACATTGACTGCCAACAGTAAAAGCATGAACATATTCACTGCTAGGAACATGTTTAACTAATGTCTGTCTCTATCAGTTAGCCTCATTGTAAGTGCATTACCATTAATTCATGACTGGTTGCCTTCACAATGAGGCACTGATATCTGTCACTACGAGGAACTCCATCACTGGCTTCCTCACATCAAAAATAGATTTGACACAGTTTAAATGATGCTAATTTAGGCACTGAATTAGAAACCTTGAATGCAAATGTGTAACTACATAATCAGGCTGAGATACAAGTTAAACCAGATACGTAACTAGCATAATACTGTTGCCCACGTATGGTTATGATCCTAATTTAGGCTAAGATGCAAGAGTCATCAAGTGTACCGAGCAATTTCCCATTCAAAGCAAATCCTATATCTTAATGCTCCCTAACTCTGCTAGCAACACAGCCAATTCTAAGTGCATTAGCACTAATTCAATGATCAGGTATAACCATATACAACATTCACAATAAGGCCACACACAGTCTGCCAGCAAACCAAACTATCATCATCAGGTGTACAGAGGTAGAGGTACTGATGCTGATGTCTGTCAGGCATATATTTTTCTTTTTTTCTTTTTTTCCATCATTGCAGTCTCAAACAGGAGGTCAGTTACAAGGTTTCTGGCTAGTTCAATATTCATAATAAAGCTATAGCTTGTGAAAATACAACAAAACACAAATGCAACTACTCAGACAAAAAAAAAATTAAAAAAATAAAAAGAGGACGTACTGATACATATGATAAGCGACTTTATCAGTCAACTCATTGATTTGATTCTGCATGGTCTGCATAGTGTGGAGGACTTTCCCCAATAGTTGAGATTCACCTTGGCATTGCGCATTACGCAAATCTTTTGCATACACTCTGGGACCAAATCCTCTAACACTTCCATGGCATCACCCATAAGTTTGCGAAGCTCTATTCTCCACCGCTAATATCAATTCTAAGAACTCAACCTCAGAAGCTCCTGTCTTTTTTTTTAATAATCCCTAGTGCCGATTCCTAGTGCAGTAAGTTTAAATGGAAAAATTAAATCACATATGCACAATATTGCTAATGTCAATAATATTAAAAAGTTAACCATATATATATGTGTGTGTGTGTGTGTGTGTGTGTGTGTGTGTGTGTGTGTGGATGTATTAAAAAGTCAAAAATCATGAATTACCACAAACACTTTGGTCTCTGGAGCATAGAAAGTCTTATCTTTTCTCTCGTGGGTATTGATAAACCACCCAATCAGATTAGGTTCTCTCTTGTGTACCTTCTCCTGAAATCATAATATGGATACAAGTGAAAAAATGTTGGCATAGTTTATCACTTGCAATGCTAAATCTAATGATCAAAGTATAAGCAAACTTTAAACAACATACAAATTTGTCAAGTTTAACCACAAAATTTTGTGAACCACTGGTATGAACATGCAAGAACTTCCCTTTAGGTTTCTTACCAATCTCAGAATATTTCTAAGCAGAAATTCAATTCATAATGGCAACAAAAACATTAGTTGCTTTAATTCAACTACAAAAAATGAAGAACACTATAAATATAAAAATAATTAGCACTCTAAGAGTTGCTATTACCTTGAACTTCTCACTAAAACAAAGGTCTACAAACCCAAAACACATTGGATCACCTACTCTTTTTGGACGGGTAAGCTCTTCACCATTACCAGATTTAGCCATTGGTAACGCATATAATTCCTCTTTAGTTATGTTCTCATTGATGTACTTCACCCTTAGAGAGCGTTTATAAGCCCTCAACTTCTCCTCAACAAAGCTCCAAACTTTGAAATCAATTGATGCATTGGAAGGCAACAAAAACTTCTTCGGCGTGCCATTAATGTCACAAAATAAGTACATGCAGAGATGACACTTTAAACAGATACAAAATAAGCTAAAATGTTCATCGTATTTATAAAAACAAACTCACTTGTATGTAATTCATAATTCTATCCTTAAACACAGAAGGTACCAAGTGCCACTCTTTATAGTTTAATGGACACAGCTCAGCTAGTCTATCAACATCAATGAGGAATCTGTTGAACAAGCTGCCCGCTCGTTTAATCGGTTGCAAAAACTTATTTAAAGGCACCATGACTCTCTTTGGAGCATCTAACCTATGCACGACTTTAATAGTCAATCACCCTTTAAGTTTGCTAACCTTTCCTTTACCATCTGTGATTAGCAAAGAATACAGACAAGAAAGGGACAATGAGATTTTCATTAGATAAGTTTGCAAAAGCTCACAATTTCAAGACTAGAAACTAGCAAGCTGCAGTACAACATTAAATGTTTAAGCTTATATTATGCTTAAACATGGTTGCTGACATATACAAAATGGAAAATTGGATGGTTTAAACATGGCTTCTAACACATCATAATTGATTTTTTTTAGGGGGGAAGACACTAAAATATGACTCAATTAGGGGATAGAGACTAAACCTATCACCAACACCTCTTCATCATCATCAAACCCTTTTGGAATAGGAACAAGGGCTAGATCAATATATGTGTCACCCATGTTATGTTCATCGTCCAATTCATTAGCAATCTCCTCATCGCTCTCATCAGCCAAAGAGAAATCATTAGGTGCTGCAGCTTCATTTTGGATGGACTTAGGATACTCTTCATAAGTGCTCCTTGAACGAAACATCGTTCTAATATCTCTAAAACCTGCATAAAAACAACACATTACTTATTGGAAGTGTTAACAATAAGAATAGGCTAAAAATCTAAACCCAAACTCTGCGAAATAAATGTAGCTTAGGCACACCTTTTATGTGGAAAAACACTCATCTTATTAAGCTTAAAACAACACAATATTAAAGGAAAATTATATCTTCCAAATAAATGGAAACAGCGACACCAAGCCTTCCAACTAACATACATAACTACAGGTTACACATTCATTCATCTCGAATAGAAGAAAAGATGTTTTCAGGCCTCTTCATTAACAGTAGCCCAATTTGTCGAATTTCTATATTCATCCTCCTACGAAATATTCGGAGGTATGCATTGAGGGTAAAGCTCATCGTCAGCTTCTATTGAACCCAAAAGGTATGTATCCCTTGGTTTCACCCTAATAACATGCTCCGATCCTTTATCATTCTCATCCCCAATCGAAAACACCTGTTGTGCTTGAGATGACAAAATATATGGATTATCCTTTAAAGCCCCTCCTTTATGTATCTTGTGTGAGAAATTCACAATAGTGAATCCTCGTTTATCCTTCTTTAACCCTCGTGAGTTGACATTCACCTAATCACATCGGAATAACACAACATTACACTCTAAATAGTAATCCAATTCAACAATATCATTGATTTTTTCATAATAAATTTTGCCTTCCTCTTCCACCATAACCCCATAATTCTGAGTTTTCTTCTGCTTGTCCCTATGTTGAGCATGGAAATGATATCCATTGATGATGAATGCATTCATTCTCTTAGCAATCGAGCTAGGACGACGAGCCACAGGTTTAAAAAGGCTTGATTCTGAGTCATCACTTTCTATGTTTAATACCTACGTCATAAATGGTAAAATCAATTACAAGAAATGGAAAATAATTTGTAAATGCTAATGCACATCCTACAAGCCATGACATAATTACCCTATGTTGTAACCAATTAGGAAATTCTTCGACCAACCACATCTGCCTTAGTCTATTGCTTGGCTCTCGATGATAAGATGCCATGCGTTCATTAAAAAACAACCTAAAATCGATCATATAACTTCAATATTATATTCAATTGTAGAACATGCTCACATATGGATTGATCATTAATACTTACGTATGGTATTTATCAATGCCTTCAAGGTGTGTATAACAAAAAAAAAAAAAAAAAAAAAAGGTGTGTATGTGTATATATATATATATATATCTGATATATATATATATATATATATATATATAATATATATATTATATAATCTTTATATAATATATATATATATATACGATATATAATATATATATTAGATACATATACTATAACATATATATTATATATATATAGTATATATATATATATATGATGCAGCGCATGTGTGTATGTAAGTATATGTGTGTGTGATATATATATCTAATATATATGTATGTATGTATGTAGTAGTATATGTATCATACATATAGATATATATATTATATTATATATATATATAATATTATAATATATATAGATATATATATATTATATGTGTGTGTGTGTGTGTGTGCGGTCTGTGTGTAATATATATATATTAATATATATATATATATATATATATATATATATATATATATATTGTTGTGTGTGTGTGTGTGTGTGTGTGTGTGTGTGCATCTATATATATACATATATAGATATATATATATATATATATATATATATATATATATATATATATATATTATCTATGTATCTGTATATATATAATATATGTGTACAAATATATGTATATACATATAGATATATTATACATTAGATATATATATATATATATATATATATATCATATATATTATATATATATATATAATATATATAATATATGTATGATGTATGTATATGTACATACAGAGATGTATATACAACGTTAGTACATATATCTGTATGTATATATATTTAGATATGTACGCGTAGACATATATATATATATGTACGTACACACACAACCCCACACCACACACACACATATATAATATATATATATATATTA
>JAKOGI010001273.1:167500-207500 GCA_029747015.1 Carnegiea gigantea | reverse complement strand
TATATAGGCATATATGATGCACACCATATATATATATCTATTATATACGGTGTGTGTGTGTGTGGTGTGTATATATATAATAATCTATATATATTATATATATATATTATAATAGTTATATAGATATTAGATATATATATTTGTAGGACATACGTACATATATGATGCATTATACACACACACGCACACATAAATGTAATATATATAGTTTACGTGTGGGTGTGTGTGTGGTGTGTGTTATATACAGATATAGATATAGATGATATTACTGAGAGAGATAGAGAGAGAGAGATGAGAGAGATATAGATATATGTTGCTATATAGAGATAGGGGTGGGGGAACAGAGCGATGATCTATATGATATATATATATATATATATATAGATAGAATTTAATCGATCGAGAGGGGGGTGGGTAGGCAGAGTGATAAAAGAAGGAATAAGAGAGGACTGGACCATGCATAGGGGGTAGACAGTACATGAGAGTATAGGGGAGACGATATATATATTATGAGAAGATATATATATGATATATATATATATATATAGATTATTATAATAGAATAGTATAGCTCATGACCTACACACCATACATAGATGTAGGTAATACATACATATATATATAGATATATAGATAATAGAGATATAGATATAATTTAGAAGATATATAGACTAATATTATATATACGATATCTATATATGTGTGTGTGGTGTGGTGGGTGTGTCGTGGGCATATATATAAGATAGATATTAGCATGCTGTTTGAATTATATATATAGTATTAGAGAGATATATATACTGAGAGACGAAAGATATATATATATATATATATATCTATATATGTATGTAGTATACATATATATATACTATATGAGTATATAGAAGAAGATTATATATGATATATATAGAGATATATATATATACTATATTATATATATAATATTTAAGGTAGATATATATATAAATATATATATTATATACATATGCATGTATGTGACATATATATAGATATATAGATATATATATATAGATATATATAGTATATATTATTATGCATATGCTTATATAGTGTATATAGCGTGTATATTAAAATATATACATATATATATTATCATATTTATATTTATATATGTAGATATATATCTATATATATTATATATATAGATATATATATATATATATATATATATATATAATCTATATATATCCAATCTATATATATATGCACATATCTATACATATATATACAATCTATTATATATATAGATGTGGAAATATATATATATATATATGTGTGTGGAATCCTCTGGGGTGGTGTGTGTGTGGTGTGTCTATTTACACGCACACACACAGCACACACAATAATATATATTATAATTATATATATATATAAAGATATATATATATATATATATTATATATATATATACATATATATAATATATATATATGTATATGTATATCTATGGTCTATGTGTGCGTACTTATATATTAATATATATTATATTAGTCTATTATATATATATATTATATCATATATATATCATATATATATATCTATGTATACACATATACATACACTATAATTATTACATTATATATATATATATAGTATATAATATATATATATATATATTATAGATATATATATATACACACACACAACACACAATATATACATATACGATATATATATATATATATATATATATCTATCTTATATATATAGATATAGATATATACTAGTATATTATATAGATATATATATATGTTATACATATATCTATACAGATATATATATATTATATCTTATATGTATGGGTGTGTGTATGTATTATATATATATATTATATATAGCTATATTTATATTATATGTATATATAGATATATATATACGATATTTAGTATATAGATATATATATATATAGATATATATATATAGTATACTATATATATATATACGTTATATTTATACAGATTTATTACACACATTACATATACATATATATGGTATATGTAATGTATATATGTGTTCTGTGTGTGTTTGTATATATATATATATATATATAGAGTATAGATATGATATATTTATATATAAATATATATATATACATATATATGTGTGTGTGTGTGTGTGTGTGTGTGTGTGTGTGTGTGTGTGTGTGTGTGTGTGTGTGTGTGTGTGTGTGTGTGGGAGGATTATTAATGGACACCCTAGTCCAAAAAAAAAATCTAATGAACTACTTTAAATGGGGTCAGATTGGTATATACGGATATTCCTAAATTAAACTCAAAAATTTGTAAACACTGTTTAAATATGTCCAGTTCATATACTGACATTTTATTTCATTTTTTAATTATTAAAAGTAAAGTTATAAAGTTAAGGTTTGATAGGAAACTAAAATAACATTAAATGCACCCAACCCCAAATTTTTCTATCCCCCTCTTATCTAGAGTTCAGATTTTTAATTTATTCTAATTCTAATCTCTTTAGTTTTGTTTTATTGTTATTATTTATTTTTTCGGTTGTTAAGTTGCGGTGTGTTGTTAGTGCATTATTTTCTTTAAGTTGATGCTAATCATTGTATTAAACTTGATGCTATTTCTTTTTGTCCCCTTTTGGTGCGATTGGATGCTGGACATTGCTTATTTGCAGTTTTATTTCATGCTTAACGTGTTCACTTCATGTCTCAATCGTTTTTTAAATTTTATTACTTGGCGCTAATGATTTGTTCTTTTTAGCTACTGATTTTAGTAAATGGTATGTAGCATTCTTTGATTTCGGCATAACTTATATATCTACTTCAAAGTATGAAAAACTTCAAAGAACAAATGTGGTGGCATAGGTTCCATAGTGTTTTCTCTTTTGTTTGGAGTAAAAAAGTGGGGTATATTATTGTTACTCGTCAATTTCCATTAGTGTAACAATACAAGATGAAATGTTTGTAAAAAATATAAGACGGAACGTTTGTGCAAAATGA
This sequence comes from Carnegiea gigantea, assembly GCA_029747015.1. Lineage (NCBI taxonomy): Eukaryota > Viridiplantae > Streptophyta > Magnoliopsida > Caryophyllales > Cactaceae > Carnegiea > Carnegiea gigantea. The sequence goes on along the minus strand of JAKOGI010001273.1, from coordinate 204,520 downwards.
ACTACCATTATATGTATCATATGACTTCTTTTTTTGTTTTGGTTTGATCGTATATATTAGTGATGACGTTAATTGAAGTGTGCACCTAATCAAAATATCTGGATCCTCCATATTATATATATATATATATATATATATAAGATAATATAATATGTATGTGTGTATATACTATTAATATATATATATATATTATATATATAGTATTAATATACATATATATATATATATATATGATGTATGTATGTATGTATGTATGTATGTATGTATGATGTATGTATGTATGTATATATATATATATATGTATATATATGTCTTATTAGTACTTTGTCAAGATATAAGATTTCGCTTATCCAACAGTTTGAGGCAACTCCGTTCATTTTTGTTTTTGCTTTTTATGTAAGAGTTTGGATTCTTGTTAGTATTCGCATAATTAATTTTAAAACTCTTCTAAGAAACTTCAATATATGCAAATTCTGGAAACTCGACAAAGATCTAATTGTAAGCTTCAAAATTAATTTATATACTTCCTCCCTTAATTTTTGTCATACCTAAAGGCATGTCCTTGTTGGTAAATAAAGTTTGATAGATGAATGAAGTTAGTAAAAATTGATAAAAATTGATAAAAGTTGATTTTTTTAGAGAATAATTGGTAAGAGTTGGTTACAGATGAGAAAGATTAAAAAAAGTTAATATAAGTTGGTACAAGTTCAATAATATTGGTGAGAAATGTAAATGAGTGGGAATTTCTTTGTAGAAAATTTTAAAAGAGATTGATGAGAGTTAGTAAAAATTGATAGAAGTTAATAGAATTTAATCAAAATTAATTGAAATTGATTAAAGTTGGTAAAATGATATTTGCCAACAAAAAAAAAAAAGCCCCCAGTGATTTAAGTTTTTAAGAAAGTATCATTTAATATTATATTTCTATTATATCTAGAAGAGAGAAACTTAGTATCCATAATAGAAAACAGGAACTTTATTTTAGAAGTTCCACAAATTAAAAAATAAAAAAGAACAAAAAAAGAGCAAAGATTGTGTGATGTACGAGGTACAAATTTCGGTCTCCAAAAATTTTGAGGCTCATTCTTAAAACAGTAAGAAAACCTCCGAAAATTCAGAGCTTCTATCAAAATTTGCAGGCAACTTTCCATCTTTTCTGCCCGTAAATACCCTACATGTCTAGATCTATGTACGGACCAGAGGAAAATAGGAGACAAAAAGGGGTAAAACAAGAAGGCTGCCAAGGATAAATGAAGACAAAAAGAACATTAGCAGCATGCCCTAGGGAACACATAGCCATGGCTGCTCTGATAATTCCTTTGCCCTTCTCTGTGGATTGAGCATTCTCTGAAGATGATACGGATTAAATAGCACCAGAGTTCTTCTACTCAAGTTCTTGCTTCTTCGGACACGCAGAAGAAATGTGACCTTTTTCCCCACACTCATAGCAAGTCCTCCTCCTTAGCTTCCCTGAGCTAACTCCAACATTGTTGTCATTTTCATTCTCAACTTTACCATTCTCATTTTCAGCTGTGCTGTTCACAGTCTCAGTTTTCATGGCAGCACCTGAGGCAGATGATCCTGCATTAACATCCCTCTTGTTTGGAGGGACTGCACATCTTATTCTCACTGGCCTACCACATACAACTCTCTGATCAAGCTTCAACGCCTTCATTAGAGAAGCATGATCAGCAAAGTCCACGTGGGCATACCCTTTGAACTCCCCTGTTTCCTTATCTTCTCCAAATCGGATGGAGGATACGGTACAATCTGAAAAGAGCTTCTTCAAATCATCTTCTGTGATGTCCCATGATAAGTTCCCGGCATATATCCGGTTGTAGCCCGCCATTACTGGCGGGGAGAAGTCTGTTGTGGTTGGTTTTATGGAGCGGGTAGACTTATAGGGTTGGATTTTTAGGTATAGACCACCCCTGAAATGGGAAATTGAAGTTACATGAATATATGCTTTAAATAAAAAGGGGGCAGAAAAAGAAATTGGAAAAGGGGACGCGTATACGTACATGTCACAGCCATCCATGGCAAGGGCTCTCTTAGCAGCCTCTTCAGTCTGCAAGGAATATCATAATATTGTCAAGCTTAGAAGGACAAGCCCCTAACAAATGTAAAGTCGAAGAATATAACCACTCAAGCGGGGTTCTCTTTATGTTCAAACCACCTTCCACAAGCAGGGAAAGGGTTTGAGTCCAATTAGCCACATTTGGGATGTAGTACTCTCCATCTTTCCTCCCTAGCCCTCCTCCACTAGGGTGTCCCTATAAGTGATGCGTCCCTAAGAAAGTTTAACTTAAACCCCCCCCCCCCAACAACCCCAAAAAAATACAAAAAGACAAAGGAAAAAAAAAGAACAATCCTCAAAAAGGGGCAAAAAAGAAATAAACAGAAGTAAAACGGATCAGCTGTACAGCAAAATTTAGGATGAATGGATGATTGGCCATTCACATGACAAAATCTCCTATACATACAGAACAAACACCGAAAGGGTGATAGCCACTTGCCTACTTATACTTCCTGTTTGGAAGGTTGAGATGCATACAGACATGGGAGCATCCTAAATCCCATACACATGAAAGTTTCAGTCATCACCACCCCCCCAAACAAAAAGAAAAGACGAGAGAGAAAATTGGAATCCAAACAAAATTTTAGACAACAAATATCTCATGACAACAAAATGAACAAAGCCAGTTCACATCTACTCAAAATAAGGACCAAATACATGGTCGTGTTGGCTTTTTTTTGGGGGGGGGGCGGGGGAGGGACACCTGTTTTTCCCTTCCAAATAGGAAGCAGCACAGCAACTTAAAGAGAGAGCCCAGTTCTATAGCAAGATCAAAGGCATAAGATTCACATAGCAGTCCTGGAGAATAAGTGCCAAACATCTAAAGGCTCTATAGTTTTTAGTTTGTCCTACAGTGCTTAACATGAAAGAGCACATAATACTGCTACGCTCTTTTCTTCCATGATAGTATTATTCAAAGCTCTACAAAAATCCTAGAGCTTTCATATGAATTGTAGAATTCAGAGCCATGTAGAAAAATTGTGTTTTCCTTTTCCTACATTCCAAAGCTCCATAGAACAGGTTCCAAGAACCACTAAAAATTTCACAGCTCCAACAAAAAAGTTTCAGCCCCTTACATATCAGAATAAACAAAAAGAACTAGCCAATAAAGCTTTGCCCTTGAACACCACCAGCACAAAAACTATCCACTGACGGCAAAGCTAAGATAATTGAGAATATATATATATATATATATATATATATGTGTGTGTGTGTGTGTGTGTGTGTGTGTGTGTGCGTGTGTGTGTGGGGTCAAGCCTAAGTTCTTCCCAAATTTGATTCTCCCCTCCCCCATTCCATTGTACTAGCCATTAGGTCTCATCTGAAATTTCCAAAAGAAATTGTTGTGAGAGATATATAACCTTCCCAAGATATTTGTTGCATAATTCTAGGATTTAGGTTTAGAATATCCGGGGTAAATTAGAAGAAAATTGATACATTTTCTTCAGCTAGTGGTTAAGCCTAAGTTGTTCTCAAATTTGATTCTCCCCTCCCCCACTCCATTGTAATAGGCATTAGATCTCATCTGATTTTTCTACAAGACATTTTTTTTTTTTTTTTGTGGGATGACTCAGGGCGTCCGGGTCAGCTTGTGTGCACCTCGCTTAAATTCCCAGGGGCTCTGAAGTTAACGACCAGTAAAACCTCCAGTGGCCTGATGGGGGAGTTGAACTTGTGACCACTGGGATGTAATCCTAATGCCTCACCAGCTGAGCTACCCAATCAGGTTTTTCTTCTAAAAGAAATTGTTGTGAGAGATAGATAACCTTCCGAAGGTATTTGTTGCATAATTCTAGGATTTAGGTTTGCAATATCAGGGATAGATTAGAAGAAAATCGATAGATTTGCGATGTCACCCAAAGGCAATCAAATAGACATGCTCATGACCTGATTAACTTTGAGTAACAACTCTGTAGAACCACCACCACCAGGTCCACCACGCAATGAGGGTCCTGAGAGAGAAAATCTCAGGCAAGCTAACTATAAGCAACCTCACCCCTACAAGGAAAAAAGATAGTTTTCAAGACACCCACAATACCAATGAAAACAGACTTTGAAGAGTAAAACCATTTGTAAACAAATTGCGAAACTGTGAAAAAAGGGACTTATAGACTAGACATACAGAACTACACCTGCTGCTGCAACTATATGAGTAAGCAGCCCTGTTCAATGAATGAATCCATGGTATCATTGTTTTGGGAAGAAAAATATTGATAAATCTCCCCTAGATCAAGTCAATCACAATGCCCAACCATCAAAAGTATTGCCTCTGAGACCCTCTATACATATATGTCAGATCTATGTCACTCGGACTCAGGTACAGGTGCCAACACAGATACGTGTCCAAGTGTCAAACTCGGCCATTTTCTTGAAAATTTGAAGTGTCGAGTGTCATATCCTTGTCAGAGTGTCGAGGGTCTGACACGGGTACGGTAGGTAAAATTGAAGGGTCGGAGTAATACAGTCTCCGACCATGTACGAAGGGAATCAAGAAGAATCAAAAATCCAACCAATTTTGACTCCAGCTTTCCCTAGACCCAATGAAAATGCAAGACATTCGCCCCCATGGTGATTCTCTTCTATAAACAGTCAAAGACTTCTACAGGGATTTGCCATGGTGAATAGATAAGTACGAAGGCTATTCATCTAATGATTCTGGTGACTTTTGATGATAACATTTTCAAGCAAATGGTGACTGATGAGGGACATACATGTTGATTTTGATTTAAACAAAATAAGAAACTATCAGAAGTTTAAATGCAACAGGTTGTTTCAGTTCATCACTCTCAGCAACCAAACTGACAATGAACCATCTAAAAACTAAGACAAAACAGCAACACAGCACCGGGCTGCGAAAAGATTAGCCTAAATAAGGACATGACCATTCTTTGTTCCACTTCCCAACAGATTTGAGATGGGGTATCCAACTCCGATGGTGCTTCAATGCTGCACATGTCCAACAAAAGAGCATATTTGAAAGTTGGAACCCATCATCAGAGAGTTGCACTGAGTGATTTTTTTTCCCTTTCCTTCTTTGGGATGCAATAGCAAAACAATCTCTCATCCCCTCTTTTGGAAAAGGAGGGGAGGGTGTGTTCCCCTGACTTGGAGACACATTCCTTTCTAGAGTTTTATTTGCTCGTGATATTTTTAGTGAGGGGGGTCCAAACTAGGGACTCAAAGCCCCAACCAGTAGAGATGATAGCCCCAGTTCTAGCCCATCTTATGCAGCAAGAAACTTTAGCTGTGCATCAAAAATCATGAAATATTGGACTTGGTCCCTCACCAGGGACCCCTAATTCACCAAAAGCCCAAAAGATCACCCTAGATGGAAGCTTAGCTACTTGAACTCTTTATTTCACCTCAAGTGCTTATGTCACACCCTCGACACTTCAACATGGATATGCAGCTCGACCTTCATTTTTGGATAAAAATGCATATTGTCAAGTCTGACAGAACACCACAGCTGGACACTTGACAGTTCAGCATGTGAATGTCTGAAATGCATAACAATTGGTAGAAATGCTTCACCTTTCAGAAAAAGTGAAGTGCTCACACTTCTTGAACATCACGCTTTGTAATTGTCAAGTAGCATTACCTCCTTCAGAATTCCCTCAAAGAGACCGAACTTGCAATGCGGACAAAACTATCTTTTGGTATTATTTGAAACCAAAATATATAGGCTATCATAAAGGAAAAGAATGGATTATGAGAGTATGTACCTTGAAACTAATAATTGCAATTCCTCTGAACTTTCCACTCTCAGGAAACATCATGCAATCAACGCCTGTTATGGTACCACAATGGTCAAAGTAACTCCGAATATCATCCTCCGTTGAATAGAAAGGGATCCCTCCCACATAAACTTTCTTTGTATCTTCTTCATTAAGTTGACTGCAAAACCGCCAAACTCACATAAGTTGCCAAAAATTAATTCTCTACAATAGAAAAACACTTGCTCACATTAAAAGCATCCAAATCTCTCCAATTTTCTATAGCAGCATCACCAAAGCATCTTAGGGGAATAACTCAGAGTTCAAAACCCTCAGGTATTCCAAAAGTTGAAAGCTTCATGATATAAGCAATCATCCCAGCAATCAGAGGTTTTTTTTTTTTGGGGGGGGGGGGGGTGGTTAACCATAGTAAAACCACAAAAATCTTTAGGAGTTCAAATTAGCGAAGCCAGAACAGACAATATCTTTCGATGTATAGTCTTGAAAAACAAAGAAGTGAGCAGATGAACACGGCAAAAGTTGAAACTGCCTATTCCATAATTACCTTCTCCAAACAGCAGCATCACATTAAAATTACGCAAATTCCTTCTATGTTAGAAGGGACACAGGAGCAAAGCCATCCAAAGACAAACTCTCAGTACATGAAATGAAGCATAGGATATGGAAATGCTTATAATGGAATGCCTACTCCCAAACCAATCTCCTCCGCAACAAAAGCATACTCGTCACACAAAATCGAGTCAATCTATTCAAGTTTTGGAAAAGAGCATCACAATTCACAAAACTAGGAAAAGCCTAAATTATACTTTCAGATAAATGAAATTGAGTAGACGGGTATGAACACAATGCAATACCTGTTGTTATATTCAACATTCTGAGGAACAATTTGCTCAGCAGCTGCTACATTGTCAACCTCAGACTGCTTCCCTTGCTCATTTACATGCCCCTTTTTCTGCTTCTTTTTCTTCAGCTTCTTCTTTTTCTTAGCGTTCTTCTTCGAGGTCTCCTCTTCCTTCTTCAAATCACCACCTTGTTTGTTCTCTCCCAGTTCTCCATCGACCCCACCAGTCTTCTGATCGTCACTGCGCTTTTTCTCTCTCTTCCTCTTCTTTCCCTTGCCATTCTCTGTTTCCCCGACAAGAGCAACCTTGTTTTCAACAGAGATCCCGTTTCCCACCCCTTGTGGGCTCTGCAAATTCAGGGTTTTTCTGCGTTTCTCTCTCTTAGACAATCTGGGTTTCTGGGCTGCTAAGTCTAGCAGTTGCTTCAGAGATTTGAGGGTTTCTGGGTTTTCTGGATTGGAATCAGAGTTTTTTGAGGGTAGATTTTTATCTGTAGATTCCGCAAGCTCTGCTCTTAGTTTTTGCTTCCGCTTCTTGTTTGATAACACCATTTTCTGGGGGGTTTCTTCAAGGTTTCTGGGGGCATTCAGTGATCGGAAGAAAACCATAAACCCCCAATTCCAAAACGAAACCCTCCAGCGTCATGCATGGAAATATGGAATCTCGCGTGAAACGCGTCGTTTCACTGCAGCGGTTTGGCGGATTGGAACGTTTTCTATTAGCTCAGTATTGCTTGGATCAATACCGGCCCACTATTCGTGTTTACATTGAGGTCGTGGCCCATCGTTGTGTTTACTGCCAAGTTACCGAATTATATCCCTTCTACCAATTTTTTTTTCTTTTTAAAACCGATCTTGTCATTGTCGTTTTTGTTTTAGACCTCTAAATACCACTAAGCAACCTAACACCTTGTATGGCCGATTTTTTAAAATTTTTAATTTTTAATTTTTAATTATAAAGTCATCTGCTTTTCTTCGTTTTAATTCTAAGCCAAGCTATTTTCCCTACTAAACCCCTCTCCTTCCCTTACTACTTCCCTCATCCCCTGCTAAATCTCCCCCTCCTTTCTTTTGCGACTTCCCTCTTCCCTGCTAACCCTCGGTACTACTACCCATCCATCCCCACCCCACTTGTTCATCACCAAAAGGTATTCTAATTTTTAAAAAATTACTTAAAATTGATAGTTGACCATGACATGAAAAAAGAATAAAAACAATGAGCAAAACGATAAAAGAAAATCAGCCCAAAAAAAATCCCCTCGCCCCACCCCCACCCCAAAGCCCCCTTCCCAATTGAGAAAATCAACTCTTCCTTTGTCCCTTAATATTACCTTTCTCTATACTTAAATATCCACACTAAAAAGGATCTTTAAGGAGAAAGAGAGGAGGTAGGGTTTGCATTTGGTTACTCACAAAGCTTCACAATCAATAAAAGATAAGTCTTATTGAATTACATTGCAAAGCAACTTGAAAGGGTTCAATCACACAAAAAAATGTCAAGGTTCCCATAATTGTCATACTCTTAGTTTGACCTTGCCACTACTGCTCCTCTTTACATAAACAAAAGGCAATTACATGTTATTAAACCAAGTTTCAATTTTCTATTAAAAAAACAAGGGTTGGCCATGGAGAATGGCATAATCCAAAGTATGGCTACTGATAAACAAAAGGAAGCTTGCTACATCGAAAGTGTGTGTCTTCTTGGGCTTTTTTTCACTTGAGAAAATCAACTCTTCCCTTGTCCCTTGATATTACCTTTCTCTATACTTAAATATCCACACTAAAAAGGATTTTTAAGGAGAAAGAGAGGGGGCAGGATTTGCATTTGGTTACTCACAAAGCTTCACAATCAATAAAAGATAAATATTATTGAATTACATTGCAAAGCAACTTGAAAGGGTTCAATCACACAAAAAAATGTCAAGGTTCCCATAATTGTCATACTCTTAGTTTGGCCTTGCCACTACTACTCCTCTTTACATAAACAAAAGGCCATTACATGTTATTAAACCAAGTTTCAATTTTCTATTAAAAAACAAGGGTTGGCCATGGAAAATGGCATAATCCAAAGTACGGTTGCTGATAAATGAAAGGAAGCTTGCTACATCGAAAGTGTTTGTCTTCTTGGGCTTTTTTTCACTTGAAGGAGTAGTTGCTCTTTGTCTTTGGATGAAAGTCTTATAGATGTTGACTTCCTTACATGGGGCTTCTTGTAATCTAAATCAATGAAAAGAATTAGAGGCAGTTAGTCATTAGAAATATCAGTGAATAGATATTGCTTTGCTACAATATAGGTTTAAATCTGACGTGTGGAATCATTATAATCCTGTTGGATTTAGAGTTTGGAACTTGAGCCCTATTGGTCTGAAAACAACCAATACTCAAACATTCAAAGTTCATTTCCTCTCAACATTATTTGTATTCCTCCTTCAATAATAATAGAAGGCTTGCACCAGTAATTCTCGTACTCACCTAAGATGGTCTACTTTGTCCTATTATTACTGGTTCTCTAATATGAATTCCTATTGCTTAGATACATGATGTCTTGGTCTGGGGTTGCTGCATAGAGGACTTTAATGCTATTGTAAAACAACCTCCTTCTCTCTTCATTAGAATTTCAAATTTAACAATTTGTCAAGAAATCAAAAATACATTTGATCTAGAAAAATAAGCTTGCCAACAAATATATTGCAAAATCAAGAAAACATAAAATCTCATATAAGATAGGTTCGTCAAGCAACCAATAGTTTCTGCCAAGTAGTTGTTGGCGGCATTAGAGTCATGGTGCCTCATGATGCTATATTTGGGCTTGACATCTGTGTCAAAATTTTTTAAAAAAAAAAAACAAAGCAATGGATTTCTTTATTCATCTGTAAAACCCTTAAAAACAAACTCTTAAATGGTATTTCACAATTTGAAGAAATTTACCTCGGATGAGGCTAGCAATAAGGGTCCTAAGTCTTATGAGGCCACATTTTGGTCTTTGCTAATTAGGACTTGGATTAAATTAAATGACTAATTTGTTAATACTTCTAAGATTTTTTTTAAAAAAATTCCAAGTTCATTTTTCATGCTTGTTTTGATTTGACTACTAGTGTTGTATGACTTGTTATTGCCATTAAAAGGGAGCACTTTGCAGCTTGCTGAAATTGAGTAGGTGATGCTTCAACAAGTATGGACTAGTCATGATGAGCAGATGGCCCTCTGTAACATTACTTGCTAATTCTTTAGTCATTTACAAGTGTTTGTTGCACCAAATAACACTAAGTCAAAACAGAACACATGTAGTTATAGTAGTTTGAATGTATGGAACTACATAAAAATAAAGAATAAATAAGGGCAAGAACCTTGCATGTTTTTCTTGTGCGTCCAACTCCCCCACACTTTGAACATGCATGCTTCTGGCCTTTCATGGATGTGACTTCTTCTTCTTCTTCTTCTTCTTCTTCTTCTTCTTCTTCTGTAACTATCTCCCCTTCTTCAGGCCTCCTCTTATATGCTAAATGTTTCTTTTTGTCTTTGACCTTTGGATGGTGGATTTGGACTCCTGCTTGTTCTTATAAACTTCTACCATTGATAGGACTAATTGTACATTCATATGCCTTCTTGTACATCTCAATTGAGTAGTATTTATCGATGTAGACCTCAACTTTAACTATATGTTATCTTATGGTTGCTACAGCAAGTGCACAAAGAAAACCTCTCAAGCTCCATTCTTTACAGTTGCATTTTATATTCAATAGGTTAACCACAAATCCATGCATTCTATGCTTACTATTCCAGCTAGTACTGCTTACCAACATAAAGACTTATTCTTCTTTTGCTCTAGCTCTTTCATAATTCTAGGGTAGATTTTCCTCTCATAAGGCTGACCGAGTCCACACTTGCTTCCAACTCTCGACATAACAGGCATGAAAATATCCTCGAACATTGACACTATTAGCTTGTATCTGCATGTAACAAACAACACACCAGAATAATATTGAAATTAGATTGTTTGCTTTGTTTTGCAAGATAACCTTACAAAAACTAAGTGCAATGTATGTTTTAGTAATTGCCTCTAAAATTGACCTGTTAAATGTTTCCCTCATGTTGTTGTCGACTGAGTTGCATTTGGGAGCGTAATTGAAGAAAAGTCTGTACTATTGCTTAAGGTTCTTATTGACTAAAAAATCCTAAGCACTTGTATCAAAGTCTTTCATAGCTTCCATATTCTTATGGAAAATCAATCTTGGTGGAAGACATAGCTACGCTCCAAAATAGTTCTCTATATTTTAAGCCTTTGTAATTTTTTTTTTTTTTTGTGGGAAGTTTGCACACACATGACATGCACATGGCTGGTGCTTACCTTGTAGAAGTATGTTGCCTATGCTATAAACTAAACCTTTCTGTTGGTCAGATATTATAGTCCCCCACAACCATCCCCCATTCAAAGATCCTTCGCAACTAAGGACATGAGCAAACTCTAACTAATTGAATTTTCCCTTTTAGTGACTCCCTATGCTATCAAATACATTTGATTATTACCATCTCATCCAATAGGTATAAGAATTTGCCCTTTTTCAAGGCCCATTGATGAAGCAACCATCAATTGATAACACTAGCCTACAACCCCCTAACAAGCCTTGCTTTAACTTCCCTAGAGAAATGTATATCCCAGACAACTCATGTTACTGCAGATCATTAATTTTTGTGGCCACTAGGGCTGTGCTTCCCAGGTTTTTGCATCTAATATCATTCAAATAATCTGTTAGATCTCCTATAATTCATTCAAGTGCCTTTTTCTTCCCAATTGGCACACCTTCTTTGAAACATTACAATTTTCGTCCATGTCTATAATCTTTTTAACTCTCTTGATGTGATCCTAAGCGGTATCATCAACAGCTCAATATAGTTGTTAGCAACCCTGGCATTGGTGATAGTCTTTTCCCCTTCTCAAAACTAAATGGAATGCAGCTATGGTTTTTACTTATACCATTGATGTGAAATGTTGTTTCATTGATACACTCAGATGCCCATATCCTCCAGTCACGCCTACCTCCACACATTTAGCTTAGAATCTATGTGTATCACTCATATTGATTTTAATATTCAGCCTATTAACAATTCTATAGCTCTCAAAAGCTACTCTAAATTGCCTCTAATTAGCAAACTAAAGCCCAACTCCTAAGTCAGCATCATAACCTGTTACACTTAGATTGAACCTAGGGTATGATATCTAGGAACATTTGTTTTTATCCTATCATCATCTCCTAATTCACTGGGGTTATTTGCATCCTCAAAATCCTCACATATTCACCCAATCCATCATATTCCATCGAACCTTGTCTTTTCGAACCTATTGCAGTCCACGAACACATGCATGAATGCAACAGTTAGGTTAGCCTTTCCTTTTTTGCATGATTCTTCATCACATTTTCTTTAACCTTCATGACATCATCATGAAGCTCAAATTTGATATCATCATCATCAATCAAAAAATCATAATTCTTATATGATTTCTCACCCTCTATGTCATCCAGGCCTACTATTTCAATATTTACATTAGCAAACTAACATTGATCAATCCCACTTTCATAATCAAGAGCATCTGTATCACATCACATAAATTTCAAGGATAATCTAGTATGAAATATAACATTTTCATTTTAAAAAAGGGCAATCAACAAGCTCCTGAATTTTGGATTTTTAACGCAATCTAGCATAAGCAAGCTTCTTTAAGGCCAGAGCAAGTTGTTTCATGGGTTTTATGAAGAAAGTTTGACTTTTTGGTTTGCTCCATAGCAAATCTCACATAAATCAATCATTGACAAACACAAAAGAAATAGTCAACTAAAAATCATATATTTAACTACTTTTATCATCAATTAAACACATTCAAAATATGTAAACTTGAAGATCCCTAAACCCCCAAAACCCTAGGTTCGTACATGATGATGACATGTTGTCCAATCTTTTATCCCAATTCTGTAGTCTGTGCCTGAAAGAGTTCTAAAAGCTCCTACTTTTGTGAGGTAGGCAATGAAGGTTGACTGAGTTATGGCTATGGTGAAGAGAGGAGCAGGGGAGGGGAGGGCCTTTTGGAAAGCATATTCCTGATCATTGGAATGAAGGGAATGCATGGTGAGTTAGGCCTTTTATTTATCTATTTTATTTCATTTTTATTTTATTTCCATCAACTTTTAAAAAATAAATTATTTAACCAGCTACAAGAATTCTTTAGGTTGCAAAGTGGTATTTTGTGTATAAAGGAAAAAGATAGTGGCACGATGGGGCCCTAAAAAACATAGTGATAAAACGGATATAATTTGATAACTTAGCAGTAAATAAATCTATCAACTATATTTTCATCTTATAACATATAAGACAGACTCGAGTACACTACTATAATAGTACTACCAAACATGGAAAAATTAATGCAATCTTAAAATTCAATCTGAATTCTTCCAAAAATTTTAGATTTTAGGCACTTTTTTCTCAATCCAAGTTCAAAATAAACCGAACCAGGGAACTACAAATTAGCGGGTCAAACCTAACTGAACTTGTCTGCCTGACCTGAATATTATATCCTTATATTTTGTTCTTTAATCTGTCTGTCTCAACAATAATTATTTTTCATTGTAAAAAATTGTTTACAAACCTTATATAATTATCTGATCCATTCACAAATTTAACAATAGTACCTTGTTTCCCATCTTCATTCTCATAAAACAACGTTATTAACAACTTATAAATGGGACAACTTTACATGATACATATGAAATGATGTGAGATAACTATCTAATCCTTAAAAAAAACAATTCAGAATAAGACAATATTAAAAATGCACAAGTTATACCGTTATATCTTTAGTGAAATGAATATTCCTCATCACATTTTAAATAATATTAGTTTGCAATTATCTAAAATCTTGATGTCATAGTTAAAGGAAAATTGTAATATCTTGTGTTTTCTCAATATTCTTTCATTTGACTTCCCATATTAATTGGTCATAAACTATGATGCTTGCGTTGGACAATGGGACAACTCATGTTCATGTTAGGATGGATCACTAATAAAGTTTACCTGATTAGGCAATAGTGGGTTAGTGAACGAAAATATTGAATTATTAAATAAGTTATTAGCCTATTGCACCGCTCCAACTTGTTAACATGCTTTAGATGAGTTGACTTATAAATGACTTGATCCATTATTAATCTTATTTTAATATATGGGCTTACCCATCCAACCCAAAGAGAACTCGACTCTTTGCTCACCCGTACATGGTTCATATATCATAATGGAAAGTTTGAATATTTTTAATATTCTTTTAAAAAATTAGAGTTATAGCGGTTTTTCAGTAAATGTGAAAAAGTAAAAATATGTCGAGTTTTTAAATTTGACCAAAAAAAGAAAAAAATTCACAAAAAGTGCTCTATCGACCATTGTAAAGGTGCATCTCCACCAAAGTGAATGTCCATATGCCCCTAACTTATTAATCTAGGTGCATGTTGAACTTTTCTTTGCTAACTCGCAAGCAATATGGTCTAGTAATTTAATTATGGTAATGTTTGATTGAAATGAAAATGGTTTTCTTAGAAAATCATTTTCTGTGGAAAATGTTTTTCCAAGGAAAATTGATTTTCATGTCATGTTTTCCGTTGTTTGGCACAAGATAAATAATTTTCCATGAAAAAGCAAAAAACATCAACTGAATTATTTAAATAGCAAAAAATATTGACTAAATGGTTGCATTTGAGATAAATGTTGACCCAATAAAGGAATTTTTAGCTTAAAATTCATATTTAAGTTTTTTTTTCAATACTTCTTCTCGGATAATCAAGTTTCAATCTAAACCATTGCAATTATTTTTAGTAATGAAAAACATCAGCTGAATTGTTTAAGTGATGAAAAATATTGATTGAATTGTCGTGGCGGAGAAAAATGTTGACCAAGTGAAGGAATGTCACACTCAAAATCTGGATTGGAGCCTATTCTAATCTTTCCTATCTGATGATTAAGTTTCAATCTAAACTATTGAAATTGTTCGAGTGGTAAAAAATATTGACTGCACTATTTAATGGGCAAACAGTATCAATTGAATTGTCGTTGTGCAAAAAATGTTGACCAAATAAAAGAATATCAAGTTCAAAATCTAAATTTGAGATTATTTTAATGTTTTCTATCTGATGATCAAGTTTCGATCCAATTCGTTGAAATTATTTTAGTGACGAGTCAGCTGAATTGTTTTAGTGGCAAAAAATATCGATTAAATTATCACAGTGGAAATAAAATGTTGATCAAATGAAAGAAATTTGAGCTGAAAATTTAAAATTGAGTTTATTTTAATCTTTCTTATCGGATAATCAAGTTTCGATCCAAACTGTTGAAGTTTAATTTTGCACCTAAATTTCAGCTAGCCATATCACCAAAGAGTTGAAGGAAGAAAATCAATTTCCTATCTTTTCAAAAAGGAAATCACTTTCCTCAATTAGGGGGAAATCATTTTCCTTAGAAAATAATTTTTCATCCTTCATTGTGCCAAACAACGGAAAATTGGAAAGCCATTTTCCGGGAAAATCATTCCCCCCCAACCAAACACTGCCTATAATAAATGAGTACCTAAAACAACTTCTAAGCATCTAGTAGTTAACAACAATAAGATAGGATAAATCATTTTAAAAATTATCTCAATCAACTCATAAATAAAGTAAGTGATTCCAAACTAATAAAAATATATTCCAAAAAAAAGGCTTGTGCATGTGGGTGCCAATTTGATCAATTAGTAAAATCTTTAGAAATTTTTCAAAAGACATGGATTTAAATCTCACCTAAAAGCCTCTCTCCATACAAAAGATGTGGTGCATATTTCATGTGATTACTAATTGCCATTAAAAACGAACATGAAATATATATTAATTTCTAATAGAAAAATATGTAACCAAGTAAAAAGCATATCATAGATTAAAAATTCATACACCAAGATATTTCTATTTTGCATGCAAGTTATTTACATTGCCTTTGTTTCCAGGAGACCATTAAAAACCACTAATATATCCAACTCAACAATCAGTACTATCTCCTCAAATTCAATTCATCAAGAGCCAACAACAATAATCAAATTATACCTCAAAAAGGCATGTGTCCATCTTCATAACCAATTTCAATCACATCTAATCATAAGGAGGGGGAAAGACGAAACAATCAATAGAGTATGAAGAGAAATTGTCTAACACTTATATGAGTAACTCCTATTAACATGATAAAAACAAGTCCCCAACAAATGCTATATGCAATCAAGAGTAAGGTGGGGAGGGAGATACACATCATAAACTCATTGGGGCGCGGTGGGCTCGAGTAGTGGCCAAAATGGTGGATGAAAAGACACACGTTCTTGGTTTCCCATGTACATGCAAACCATCTCTTCTTGTTGTTGTAGTGCCTTCACTTGTAGAGCCATATGAGCTTATTTTGTCTCCTTATCTCTTCTAATTCGCTCTCTTCTCTAATTACCTTCTCCTCTTCCCTTTTTACTCTTGTTACCTCCATTTCCTTTTGTCTCGACACGCATCTTCCTTATTGCATAATACGTATATCAAACATTTATAAATGAACTGAATTTTTGAAAACATCAAATTGGCTTTGGAAATAGGCTGTCGAATAAAAAGAGAGATTTTTATTTGATGAAGTAAACATTTAATACATCGAATTACCCATTTAAAAGGGAAGAAAAAGGAACGCTTGAATTAAAATTAGTATTCAATAAATCAACAATATATAATATTTTTACCAAGCTTACTAAATAAAAACCTTGTTGTGTAGAACTCTTATTTTTTTTATGTATGACTACGTTATACAAGTTAACATTTTTATCGATGAATATTTGGTCATATTTTTAAGCAATAGTGCTAAATAAAATGCACAACATATTTTGGGCGTTTAGTTCCCATACAATATTTTGCTAACATTGCTATAAGATCTAAGAAATTATAGGGATTAAAGAAGCCTTCTTTTTATGTGATCTAATTTAAATCCAGGCTCTACTACATAATAAGCCTAATGCAAAACTAAGCATGCGACACTTCTAAAAAGTGTTGCATATTGGATCAACTTAATATATAGTGCAATAATAAGTAATAAGTGTTGCATTTAGGTATCTAAGTTAACATTTTTATAAACGTTGCAGTGTTTTGAGTAAAAATGCAAAACTTTTTGAAAATATTGCAATTCAAACCAAAAAAATTCAACACTTGTTAAAAATATTGGAGTATGGAGTGAAAATGCAACACTATTTTATAAGTGTTGCATTTATAAGTATATTGTTAGAAGTGTTACATGTACTACACTGTTAAAACAACCTCAAAGACTACTATAGCTGAATAAATAGGTTGTTCTCAAAGAAATTATCAATAAATATTATCAATAAAAAAATCATTTTAAGAGATTTTTGATAACACATGTGCCCCTAGGTGCTCACAAAGGTGTTTAATTCACTTTTTTTACACATATGTTTTTCTCTAATTGTTATCAACAAATTTTATATCAAAGATAAATACAAAAAAAATACAGAAAAAAGAACTTGAGTTAACAGTTTAATTACAAGTATTTGGCAACCTATTATAAATTTTTCTAAAGTACATAATACAAAACACATTGAAATGACACCTGATCATTTTTAGAGTTTTTGGTCAATCAAAAGAGGAATTCTAGGTAAAAATGATGCACTAGCATTGTAGAGGATATCACAAGAATCATATAAGATAACACTGATAAGTGTAGTTATTCATATTTACTATTATATATGAAAGACAAATATTAGAATATGGTAACCAAAATAAGTCACTATCAAATCTTTAAATTATTGTTTCAGTAAGTGCATCCATATATACAGTTTTTTTTAGGACACAGAAATTCTATTCTCCATCTTGTATGGATATGACATGGATGAAGTATAAAATACATAATTCATTCGTCCCATTTGATAAGATTTATGTTTTTTCAAACAATAGAACAATGTGACCATTTTCCTTACACGCATAGCAAGTTCACTTCATCGACATTAACTCCCTATCGTTTCCCTTTCAGCTTTACTATTCTCAATTTCAATTTTTACACGTACAAAAAATATGACCTTTTCTTTTAAACAAACAGGAAAAATGCGGCCTTATTCCTCACAAGAAGAGCCAGTCCTCCTCTTGAAATTCTCTTAGCTAATTAACTACATCATTGTTAGTGTCATTATAAGTTGTATCGTTCTTAGTCTTAGTTTCACACACTAGCTAAAGAACCAGTTAAAGGAAGCAGTTCCCTAACAGAGTTGTGTTGCTATGTGATAAACCTCGATTTTGACTGATTTTTGACCCTAATCTAACCCTTGTTCGTCCACAATCTCTTGACTAACCTTAGCTAGAAGAAGGTGAATACACCCTCACTAGCTCATTTTATGCTTACAAGTAGTGCTTCTCAGTTTTTCAGGTGTCTCACCTAGAAATGTGAAAGTTCTACCCATTCTGCCGAAAAGGGAAGCTTTAGGAATGAAATCCCAGGAAGATCGAAGGTTTGATGAAGCCCTGAAGGCCACAAGAATCAGAATCGAGGGCTGCTGCAGGCGCACGGTTGATTACAGGGTGCGTACGACCGTGCCTTGAAGCTAGAAGCTACGCACTGTTGGACGCGTAACCGAGCATTTCAACCGCGCTACAACTAAGAGACACACGGTTGACCGTACGTACATGCACAACCGTGCGTCATTTAATTTTTCGTGACTTACTCGTTTTTGCCGCAGCGGTTATGGTATCTTAGGTTTTTTGTGAGGAGAGACTTCTCTGGGGGCGATTTTGGGGGGTTCTTGCTCTGAATACCTTGGCATCATCCTAGACTTTATTCTTGTTCTGAATTCTTGATTTTAGTTGGGATTTGTGGATTGATTATGCGAATCGACTAAAGTATGTTTCTTCTCTTTCTTTGGTTTTCCATTGAAGTTTGCATCTTTAATCATGGTTTTGAGTTCCTTGTTTGTAATTGGAATTGTTAAGATGAGTAGAGGCTAAATTTGTTGTCTTGGATTGGGCGTAGCCCTTATTATGCGAATTGGAACCATGTTCTAGGTTTTGTGAATGGATGCCTATGTTCATGAATGAACTCTTACTCAGCACGCCAAGTGTTCGATGAATTACCTAAAAGGGTTGAATTCCTGTTCTTAGGTTAGGGTTAAGGATATCAACGACAGTTGAATCCTTTACTTAGAGTTGCTTTGTGAGCAATTTAATTTCTTAACATGAAAATAGTTAGGAGTTCAATTGGGAATAACGGTTACTTAATCCTGTGGTTTTGTTGATTCCTGTTTTATGAAAATAGATAATTGGGATCGCCTAACTAGTCTAACGACATTCGAGAGAAGGCGTAGATGCACTTTAATTGGTAATCATTCTATTACAGCTGCTTGGATGGGTCGAATTGCATGACTTAGTTTATAGTCCAAGGAGCACAATACTGTGGTGAACTCCAATCCAGGACTCTTGTTAGTATTGATTTATATAACAGCAGTAGCCTTCAGAAAAATAGAACTGTTACTTAGTGAAAACCAATTTTAGTAAGTTCTAGCCTAAATAGAGTGTTATAGGTTGGTTCGGCGGTTGAAACTGAGTTCCCTGTGGACACGACCCGTACTTGCCGTTGCTAGCTACAACTGGCACCGTGCACTTACGGTAACACATCTTAAGACCAATAAGTTTTTAGCGCTGTTGCCGGGGAACTTGATCGTTTCAACATCGAAAGCAATCCAAAACGCTTTAGATTAGGCTTTTTCTTTTTCTTTTTCGTCCTTCTTTCTCCCCATTGTTCTTTTAGCTGTGCTTGAACCTGCTTACGTTTGGTGTAGTTTTTAGCTTTATATGCACAGGCGCAGTCAGAGGGATCAACCACTCACTCCCTTTGACCCTGAGATAGAAGCCACTGCGCGAAGGCAAAGCGATGCGAGGAAGTGACAACAACAACAAGTCAGCATGGACGAGAGAAATCCTAGGGTTCTGCGGGACTATGTTCTACCGCAGGCCACTGGCCTCACCTCGTCCATTGTCAACCCAGCCGTTGAAGCGAACAACTTCGAGCTGCAGCCTGCTCTTGTATCCTTTGTGGAGAAGGATCAGTTTAGTAGGTGTCCCACAGAGAATCCTCATATTCACCTTCGCAGCTTCCTGGAGAAGTGTGACATGATCAAGCTTAACGGGGTATCTGCCGATGCAATCAGACTACGGCTCTTCCCTTTCTCGCCGACGGACAGAGCCAGTGACTGGCTCCCTAATGAAGAGTCTAACTCCTTCACTACCTGGGAGGGCTTATGAACTGCATTCCTGAGCAAGTACTTTCCCCCTGGCAAGACCGCTAAGTTAAGAGTGAAAATCACCTCCTTCTCTCAACAAGGCGATGAGTCCTTTTATGAGGCGTGGGAAAGATTCAAAGATCTTCAACGCTAATGCCTCCACCACGGAGTACACGACTGGCTTCTAATCCAAACCTTCTACAATGGATTAGACCAGTCACTGAAGATGTCAGTTGATGCCGCAGCTGGCAGCGCACTTGTGGGAAAGTTGATAGAGGCTGTGAAGGCCTTGTTGGAGGAGATGGCCTCTAATAATTACCATTGGTCCAATGAGAGGGCAGCGCCAAGGAGGGCCAGTGGGATCTATGGGATCGACACTGTGGACCTGCTAGCTAGCAAGGTTGATGCCTTGGCACAGTGCTTCTACAGGCTTGGAACTCCTCCTCAAGGGAGTTCAGTGGGAGGTCCCTCAGGTGCGATGTTCGAGGTTGGGGCCCTTTGTGAGATTTGTGGCATTCAAGGCCACGTTGCCGCTGAGTGTCAATCCACTTTCCCAGGCATTGAGTTTGCCAATGCAATGCAAAACTATGGCCAACACTTACAAAATAACCCCTTCTCAAATGCATATAACCCCGGTTAGAGAAATCACCTAAATTTCTCCTGCCGCAATAACAATCCCATGCCACCCAGTACTCCTCAACCCCAACCCCTCGGTTTCCAATACAAGGTACCCTATAACCCAACTCCCCAACAACCTCCCCAACGACCCAAGTTTAATCTAGAGAGCCTCATAGGGCGCTTCATAGTGACCTAGACAAAGACCAATGAAGCCCTTGATGAGTCGGTTAGCCAATTGAATTCTAAATTTGAGGCCATGACCACTCATCAGAAGATGATGGAGAACCAAATAGCTCAGATTGCGCAGCAAGCGAGCCACCTGTCCAAGCCTCTGGGGCACTTACCAGGCTAACCCGAGACCAACCCCAAAGGTCAAATGAACGCCATTACACTGAGAAGTGGCAAGGAGTTAGATGGCCCCCTAGTGCCCATGAGGGAAGACAAGGGAGAGATTGAGGATGAGGGTAGTGCCAGGAAGCAGGTTCCCATTGAGGCCCTGAGTGAGAGGGCTCAGATTGAAAAGCCCAAGGAGGTTGAAGCAAAGAACACCTCCTCTCCTGCAAAGCCTTACAAGCCTCCTATCCCCTACCCGCAAAGGCTAGTAAAGGCTAGGGAGGAGCACAAGTACAGCAAGTTTCTCGAGATGCTAAAAAAATTTCGCATCAATATTCCCTTTTTGGAGGCCATTACAGACATGCCCTCTTATGCCCAATTCTTGAAGGATTTTATCTCCAGCAAAAGGAAGCTACTCGAGAATGCCACGATATCTCTCACTGAGGAGTGCAGTGCTATTATTCAGAACAAACTTTCTCATAAGCTTTCAGATCTAGGAAGTTTTTCCATTCCCTGTTCTGTCGGGGATCTGACTATTAGTAGAGCGTTGTGCAATCTTAGAGTCAGTGTAAGCCTTATGTCGTACTCCATTTGTAAGAAGCTGCAAGTGGGCAATTTGAAACCCACTACCATTTCCTTGCAGCTCGCTGATCGATCCGTCAAGTACCCCCTTGGCGTTTTCAAGGATGTCCCATTGTAGGTGGAAAAGTTCTTCATTCCCTGTGACTTTGTTGTCGTAGAGATGGAAGAGGACTCCTGCATCCCTATTATTCTAGGGAGGCCCTTCTTGGTCACTGCAGGGGCTATGATTGATGTGAAGAATGACAAGCTCTCCCTACAGGTTGGGAATGAAAAGGTAGAATTTTACCTACCCCAATCCATGGCCTCACCTTCTCCAAATAATACATATTGCAGAGTCGACATGTTGGAGAAGGTGCTCAATCAGGAGGCCATGACTTGCCATTTTGTGGAGGATCCACTGGAGGCCGCCCTGGTCGCTGTCGTGTGACCGGTTCCCAATCAGGCAAGACGGAGGAGTATGCCAGACTCCTCGATGCCTCCATTACCTACACGGGGAGACAATCCCCCGGGAGGTCCTTAGTATGGAGCAGCGTAGCTCTAAGGAGGAAGAGAAGAGCTCACCGAAGGTAGAGTTGAAGCCTCTACCCTCTCATCTCAGGTATGAGTTCCTTGACCCTGATCATCAGTTCCCTGTTATTGTTAGTGTTAAACTTAACGGCCCCCCAACTTAAAAAATTGTTGGGTGTGCTAAGAAAGCATAGGGGTGCCATCGGTTATAGCATCGATGACATCAAGGGACTTAGTCCTTTATTATATATGCATCGCCTCTTTCTTGATGAAGGTCACCGACCCTCCCGACAACCTCAGCACCATTTAAATCCTAATATGCAAGAGGTTGTCAAGAAGCAAGTTATCAAACTCCTTGACACTGAGGTCATCTATCTTATCTCCAATAGTGAATGGGTGAGCCCAGTTCAAGTGGTTCCAAAAAAGGGTGGTATGACCGTTATTAAGAATGAGCGTGACGAGCTCATTTCCACTAGGACTGTTATCGGGTGGCGCATGTGCATTGATTATCACAAACTGAATCAAGCCACCTAGAAAGATCATTTCCCCCTTCTCTTTATTGATCAGATGCTGGAAAGATTGGCCAGGCACTCTTTCTTCTGTTACGTGGATGGGTACTCCGGTTTCTTCTAGATTCTTATCCATCTAAGTAATCAGGAGAAACTACATTCACATGCCCTTATGGCACCCTCGCTTATCGTCTGATACCTTTTGGCTTATGTAATGCCTCTGCCACTTTCCTGCGGTGCATGACTGTCATATTTTCTGATTTTATTGAGAACATCATAAAGGTATTCATGGATGATTTCTCCGTTTATGGAGGTACCTTTGACCTGTGCTTAGAAAATTTGATCAAGGTACTCCATAGATGTCAGGAAGTCAATCTTGTGTTGAACTGGGAAAAATGTCATTTCATGGTGTAAGAAGGAGTGGTATTAGGTCACGTTATTTCTGCTAGGGCATTGAGGTCGATAAGGCTAAGATTGAGTTCATAGAGCGATTGCCCCCTCCGACTTCAGTTAAAGGAGTGCGGAGTTTCCTTGGTCACGCGGGGTTTTACCGCCACTTCATCAAGGACTTCTCCAAGATCGCCAAACCTCTAACTTAGCTTTTGGCTAAAGATGTCCCATTTGTGTTTACTGATGAGTGCCATGAAACTTTTTGCAGGATCAAGCGGGCACTGATTTCTACCCCCATCATACATCCACCAGACTGGGATCTCCCTTTTGAGATCATGTGTGATGCTAGTAATCATACGGTAGGGGCAGTCCTGGGACAAAGGAAGGACAAGAAGCCAGTAGTGATCTACTATGCTAGCAGAACACTGGATGAGGCGCAACAGAATTACACCACAACAGAGAAGGAATTGCTTGCGGTGGTGTATGCGATGGAGAAATTTCGTCCCTATCTCCTATGCTTTAAGGTGATAGTGTACACCGACCACTCTGCTCTCAAGCACCTCCTTGAGAGAAAAGATGCGAAGCCTTCCCACATCCGATGGATCTTGCTTCTGTAGGAGTTTGATTTGGAGATTAAAGACAAAGCAAGGGCGGAGAATGTTATCGCTGATCATCTCTCCAGGCTCATTATTAAAAGCCACGACACTCTCATTGACGATGCTTTCCCTGACGAGCATCTCCTGGCTATCTCATCCGGACGAACCCCTTGGTTTACCGACATTGCAAACTACCTGGCCTTGGGAGTCATGCCACACGACTTGTCCTCTCATTAGAAGAAGAAATTCTTCTATGATATCAGGCACTACTGTTGGGAGGACCCCTTCCTCTACAAGTTGTGTAAGGATGGGATCTATAGGCATTGCCTCCCCGAGGAGGAGGTTTAAAGCGTGATTTCTCATTGTCATGACTCTCCATGCAAGGGGCATGCTAGCACCTCCAAGACTGCAGCGAAGGTCCTCCAAGCTGGGTTCTTTTGGCCCTCACTCTTCAAGGATGTTTACATGTATGTCCGCTCATGTGATTACTACCAGCGGAGGGGGAATTTTTCAAGGAAGAATGAGATGCCCCTTAACTTCATCCTTGAAGTTGAAATTTTTGACGTTTGGGGGATCGACTTCATGGGCCCTTTTCCATCATCGAGGGGCAACAAGTATATCCTTGTCACTGTAGACTACGTCTCCAAGTGGGTGGAGGCAGTAGCCAGCCCTACTAACGACTCGAGAGTGGTGGCTAAGCTATTCAAGCGGGTCATTTTTCCTCAATTTGGAGTCCCGGGTGTGCTAATCAGTGACAATGGGATGCACTTCATCGAAAAGAAGCTGGAGGCCTTGTTGAAGAAATATGGAGTGCACCATAAGTATGGACTTAGCTACCACCCTCACACTAGTGGCTAGGTGGAGATTTCCAACCATAAAATCAAGTCTATTTTAGAGAAAACAGTTGCGAGATCAAGGAAGGATTGGGCAGACAAACTTGATGATGCCCTTTGGGCCTACCGCACGGCCTTCAAAACTCCCATCGGCACCACCCCTTTTCGCCTCATCTATGGTAAGGCTTGTCATCTCCCGGTGGAGCTTGAGCATAAAGCCTACTGGGCTATCAAGCACTTTAATTTTGGTTTGAAGTCTGCGGGGTAGAAACAGATGTTGCAATTGAATGAACTTGAGGAGATCCGATTGGACGCCTATGAAAGTTCAAAGCTCTATAAGGAGGGGGTAAAGAGGTGGCACGATCGGTTTATTAATTGGAGAGAGTTTAAGGAGGGTGACTCGGTTCTCCTATTCAACTCTAGATTGAAGCTCTTTCCCGGGAAGCTTCGCTCTCGATGGTCAGGTCCCTTCAAAGTGCTAAAGGTGTACCCTTATGGCTACATTGAGATTGGCACAAACACCACAGGATCCTTCAAAGTCCATGGCTCTAGGCTCAAACACTACGTTGCTAGTGATCCAATTGAGGGAAAGGTCTCTTGTAGTGTCCCCGATGTTCCCCCCACCTAGGCATTATCCATGGTCAAGCTAACGACCTAAAACAAGCACTTCTTGGGAGGCAACTCCAATTATTGCTTTAAACAAAAAAACAAACAAAACAAAACACAAAAAAAGGGGTTGAACAGAGGTAGCGGAACATGATTTGAGACCTCTTACAATACATATTGGAGTTCTTGGGAGGTGTGTAGCAATTTGTAGGCGCATGGTCGTGCAACAGTGATGCACGACCGTGCGTCAGTACCCGTAAGCACGCATAATGGGACGCCCGGTTGTGCGCCTCAACCGTGCGCACGAGGGGCGCAAACAGGACATGCATGGTTGACCGTGCTCGTAGACACGACCGTGCGCCCCATTTTAAAACCAGTTTTCTCTCTCCTCCTCGGCCAGTTCCCACTCGACTCTCTCTCTCTCCTCACTCCCGATTCTCTCTCTCTCCCCCACTGGTGCCGTTTCTCCCACCGGCAACACCACCGCCGACACCACTGGTACCGCCTCCTGCCACCGGCACACTTCCTCTGCCAGTTTTCCATCTCTCTCTCCTCACTTCTCCATCCCTCCTCCCTACCCCCCTCGATTTCGCGCCCTCTCTCTCTCTCTCTTACCCGAGCCAGCCGCCTTCACCCACTGGCGCAGCCGCCTTCACCCACCAACGCCGTCGCCGGCGGCCTCTCCTCCCTCTCTCACCCCAACACCCCAACTTCTCTCTCTCTCTTCCCTCACCCCAAAATCGAACCCTCACTCCATTTTCCTTCTATTTTTGGGGTCCATTGGGTTTGTACTTGGCCACATTGTGCAATTGGTACCTTTTTGGGTCTTCTCAAGCGTTGGTCAGGCCGATTTGGGTTCTTGGTCGGAATCACCATGGCTCCTAAGAAACGGTTGAAGTTAACCGCCGCCTCCACTGGTCGGGCCGCAGTGGCTTGAGGTAATTCCTCTATCCCTCATGTGCTTAACAAATACAATATTGTTTTCATGGATGCCAAACATACCGATCGTTATGATGCCGTAGTTAGTAGAAAGCTTTGAGCCCCTAACTACTTGGATGTCGAAATGCTTGCTACCTTGCATCTATATGACGACCTCTTGATTTTATTGCATAATCTTGATTGGGAGCACTTTGTCACATTGCAAGAACCTGTCTATGAGCGGCTTGTTTGGGAATTTATAAGTTCTTTAGTTGTTGACTTTTTCCGTAAATTTGATGAAGTTAGAGGGTATATCCGCTTTAGATTGTTCAACCACACCCCTGAAATGCACCTTATGAGGTTTAATGAGCTATTGTGCTTGCCGCCCTCTGGGGCCACCACCCCTACCCATATTGAGTATAACCAATAGAAATTCTGGAGTACCCTTACTTGTTTCGGGCGACGGCATAAGGCATGATCCGCTAAGGCTATGTGGATTTGCAATCCCGTGCTTCGCTACCTCCAGCACCTCACCGCCAACCATGTTTTTCCCTAAGCTGACAGTCAAAATAGGGTTCGAGTGAGTGAGCTCTTCTTTCTATGGGTGACCTTGAATAGAAAGGCTATCAATACTGGTGCTTTCATTACTGACCACCTCGATGAGCATGCTCAATCCACTAAGGTGGTTATCAGTGACGGTGGTATCATCACAGCCTTGGCTAAGGCTTTGGGCTATGGCACCCAAGTTGATGCCTTGAGCGTGTTGTACCGACCAGGCCGCATTGATCTCATCACGTGCATCAACATGAAGCTTTTTAAGGCACCCGACAGCGGTCAGTTGTGGCTCAATCACCATGGCCGTGCCCTTTTTCCTCTACCCAACCGGACCAGGACCACCATCACTTGCCTTTCCAACCTCCTTTATAATGATGATGAGGATGGTGCATCTGGGGGTGAGTCAAATGACGGTGGTGATGATGGTAGCGATGAGGATGTTGAGGAGGTCCCTCGCGGTCAGCGGGACGACAGGCGGGCTCCTGAAGGCCCTCGAGCTGGCACCTCGGGCACTGCTGCTACCTCTTCTTGAGCCATGGGTCCCTCCATGTTTCAGACGGTCCTCGACCGTCTTGATCAGCTACATGTTCAGAACTAGGAGATCCTGCGCAACTAGCAGAACATGGCTCACCTGGTTCACTATGCCTACGAGCAGCATCACTGGCCTTATTTGCCATCTGATTGACGACCTAGTGGCCCCCCTGGGCCTTACTGATGGCTACACTATGAGTATATTCCCCGTCCCCCGCATTTGCGCTTTTATTCTATTCATTGGGGACAATGAAATGTTCGAGTAGGGGGGAGTGGCTTCCCTTTGAAGTGCATTCTATGGAGATTAAGGTTATGCACCTTATACATACACTTAGGCATTTAGCACTTTAGTTGCATGATTAGGACGCATTAGTTTCACTTCTATTTTTACTTTTAGTTAAGCATGTAGTTTAGCACATTTAGGTTAAGAAATTTACATTGTAAAAGGAAATCTGTCAAGTCAGGTACGCATAAGCTTTCGAGGTAACCCTTTTTCACCCTACTCTTTATTACCCTTTATGCGTCTTATTACTCTCCTAGTTAAATTTACTGCTTTAAAAAAAAAATAAAAAACTTTATTCCTGATTTTGAAAATCCCTTCAATGATGATAATTCAAAGGGTGATGGCCTGGATGGATGATTGTGGTAACTTGTGACAAATGAAATTTGATCGGGGCCAACATCTCGTGAAATGGTTGTGAAAAGGTTGTGATTGTTGGACTTGCTGTGCTTGTGTATTTGCCTTTGCGAATTGCTTTGATGTGAAACGGTTGACTCGTGATTGTTGGCCAACCTTTTGAGCTAGTTGTGGACTATGGTAGGCAAGATCCAGTGAGACTTTTGAGCCTTGTTGACCATTCATCATACATGGTCTTGTATGTCTTTCTTGAGTGTTCAACACCCTTTTCTTGTGTGCCTCTCTAGAACTTGGCTTGAACCTCTTCAAAATCGCATTTGTCGGGTGTTTAATGTTGATGTGATTGAGGCATTTATTTGATTTTTAAGCCACATGAGCCAAAAAGCCACCTAGTGCATCTATAATCCATTTGCTAACCCCTTGAGCCTTTTTCCCTTATCATTTCATTCGCCTAATGTCTACTAGACCCTTGGCCTAAATTGAATAATCCTACCCAACACCAAGTTAGTAGAGCAAGGGATGTGATTTGTATTCATTTGGGGGTTATGCTTGTGGTTGCACCCCATTAGGTTGTTTTGGCTGTTTCTGAGTTTTATAAGGGTGGGAGTTTTGATTCCTCTATAACCTATGCTATTCATTTCATGCCCCCTCTCCTTCAAAAAAAAAAGAAGAAAAAAAAAGGAAAAAAAAGGAGAAAAAGGGGGGCCTTATCAATAAAATGTTTGGCATAGGAAGTCTCATTCAGAATGTGAAAAGAAAGTTTTACTCCCTCTCCTTATTACGCTTTGTTAAGGATAGTGGCGGCAATTGTGTTTTGTTTTGGGGCTACTTTTGATTGCTCTCTACTGGCTATTTAGCCCTTCATACCCAAATCATGAGCCTCCCTTTTTCCCCTTGGACCATAGCCCCATTACAACCCCCAAAATGCCCTCATGATTAACATTTGAGCATTTGACTTCATTGGTGGGGAATTGAGGGTTCCTGCCAAGGTTATGGTAGCTTGCTTACACAAGGGGTGGTTTGAGTGATCACTGCTATCTTAAACACAAGAGTAGAGTGTTTCCAATTCTACACCTATAGTGAGGGCCTGCCAGTCTAACTAGCTCACCAACAATTCGAGGAGATTGGGCATTTCTTAATAATTCAATAAGAGGTATTTACTCTTACATTATGGTCTAGCGGTTCATATGTGCTCTGTATTGGTAAAATTGATTTTTGCCCCCTTTAAGTCATGTAGCTATGAGTTGCTATTCCTATCGATCTGGCTGTCACCTCTTGCCTGAGAAGGATGACACACAGAGGCGAATCCTTCCCCTTTGATCTGTTGATTGGTAAACATGCTTGAGGACAACAAGTGATAAGTAGGGGGGAGTTGATAAACCTCGATTTTGACTGATTTTTGATCCTAATCTAACCTTTCTCTTGACTAACCTTAGCTAGAAGAAGGTGAATACAGCCTCACTAGCTCATTTTATGCTTACGAGTAGTACTTCTCGATTTTTCAGGTGTCTCGCCAAGAAATGTGAAAGTTCTACCCATCCTGCCGAAAAGGGAAGCTTTAGGAATGAAATCTCAGGAAGATCGAAGGTTTGATGAAGCCCTGAAGGCCACAAGAATCAGAATCGGGGGCTGCTGCAGGCGCACGGTTGATTGCAGGGTGCGCACGACCGTGCCTTGAAGCTAGAAGCTACGCACTGTTGGACGCACAACTGGGCGTTTCAACCGTGCTACATCCAAGAGACGCGCGGTTGACTGTGCGTACACGCATGACCGTGCGTCATTCAATTTTTCGCGACTTACTCGTTTTTGCGGTAGCGGTTATGGTATTTTAGGTTTTTTGTGAGGAGAGGCTTCTCTGTGGGCGATTTTAGGGGGTTCTTGCTTTGAATACCTTGGCATCATCCTAGACTTTACTCTTGTTCTGAATTCTTGATTTTAGTTAGGATGGATTGATTATGCGAATCGACTAAAGTACGTTTCTTCTCTTTCTTTGGTTTTCCATTAAAGTTTGCATCTTTAATCATGGTTTTGAGTTCCTTGTTTGTAATTGGAATTGTTGAGATGAGTAGAGGCTAAATTTGTTGTCTTGGATTAGGCGTGGCCCCGATTGTGCGAATCGGAACCATGTTCTAGGTTTTGTGAATGAATGCCCATGTTTATGACTGAACTCTCAATCAGCACGCCAAGTGTTCGATGAATTACCTAAAAGGGTTTAATTCCTGCTCTTAGGTTAGGGTTAAGGATATCAACGATAGTTGAATCCTTTACTTAGAGTTGCTTTGTGAGCAATTTAATTTCTTGACATGAAAATAGTTAGGAGTTCAATTGGGAATAACGGTTACTTAATCCTATGGTTTTGTTGATTTCTATTTCGTGAAAATAGATCATTGGGATCGCCTAACTAGTTTAACGACCTTCGAGAGAAGACGTAGATGCATTTTAATTGGTAATCGTTCTATTTCAGTTGCTTGCATGGGTCAAATTGCATGACTTAGTTTATAGTTCAAGGAGCACAATAGTGTGGTGAACCCTAATCCAGGACCCTTGTTAGTATTGATTTATATAACAGCAGTAGTATTCAGTAGAATAGAACTGTTACTTAGTGAAAACTAATTTTAGTAGATTCTGCCCTAGATAGAGCGTTATAGGTTGGTTCAGTGGTTGAAACTGAGTTCCCTGTGGACACGACCCATACTTGCTGTTGCTATCTACAACTGACATCGTGCACTTGTGGTCACACATCTTAAGACTAACACTAAGTCCACATTTTTGAATATACGTCACTGTAAATAACTAAGTTGTTATGAAATGATAAATTTTGTGATTTGTTTTTTTATCTTATTGATGGAACTAGATGAACTTCTATTTTGTATTGAGAGGGAATGATATATAAGGTAGTGTGTGAGGTGGAAGTATTATTTTCGAAGAGAGTAAATCTGGGCATGGATAGATGTTCAGGCTCAACATTTATCGCTTTCACACCCTATTTTCTTATATTTGAGCTCTTAGTTATGGTTAATTTAGGTTTTTATATATATTCCTTGTGTTTTGTAGGAAATAAGCCAACGAGAGCAACTCATGGGCCTTTGAGGATCAATAGAGTAAAAAAAAATGCAAGGGAAGCTCAAGACATAAGCTTAAGAAGGCTCAAGAAAAAGAGGAAAAGCAAAACAAGCTCTAGTGTGACCATTCCAAACCTATAGGATGAAGAACTACAGACCATGCCAAACAAGATCTAGTATGGTAATGCCACCTCCTTTCTTACATTGCTATGTTTTTAATTATTTGATACGGTCGTGCCAAAATGTAAATTGTAGGGGTTCACAAATATGCTTCTTTTCTTTCTATTTGTAACTTAAATAGCTTTAAATTAGGTTCTTAGTTGGTTTCAGAGAACTTTAGGGCTAGCTTTAGCGTAGATTAGCTCTGTATCTTTCAAATACTATCTTTAATTCAATGTAAGTTTCAGTTTTTCTTGATTTAATTGTTTTTTCTCTCTATACTTTGTTTTAATTTAGATTTTTTCTTCAGCTTTTCTTTTTGATTTCATGCTTTGCTTATATTGCTCAAGTTTATGCTTTGAGTTTGTTCTCTGTCTATATCTTTCCTTTAGTTTGAAGGCTTTGCTTACTGATCTTTTTTTTAAGTACTCTTTATACTCTAAATGATAGTCTTTCTTCCTCAAGTCTTCAAATTTCAAGTTCTTTCTCTTTCTTCTTTAAAGCAAGGTTTCAGAACTCATTTTAAAAGCTATCAAACTTCTTATTATAGTTAAGATTAGTGCTAAATAAATGGAGACAACCAATTATTTCCCTTATCTTGCTGCAATTTTGGAAGTCCAATATGCATTGTTGGATTTCAAGCTTTAACAATAGCCCTACTTCTCTCTGTTTTCTTCTTTTAGCTAGGTTTATTGTTTTTTGATTAATCTTGTTTTGCTTAGTTGTTAATCAATATATGGCTTCATATTTTGTTTAATTTAGCCAATTATGGGTTTTGTTTTGCTAATGAAAACTGAGCATGTTTAGAGTATGATTAGTTTTTAATTATTTTAGTTAAGTATGATTAGTCTAGGATTGGTGTTTGATTAGTTGTTTTGCTAATGTTTTAGGAATTTAGTGCTATTATTTTGTCCAATGTATTGATTGATTTAATTAGTTAATTGTCCATTTGTTTTATTCAGGGTTCGTTAAGTATCTATGGAATTTAATTATTTTTAAATTAGTGTAAATGAGCTAGTTTAGTTAATAAGTGACCTAAGTTAACTTTTCCAGTGGCGATGACCCCTTAAATAGTCAACGATGGCTATGTGTTTACGGCGTATTCTTAATTTTTCCCAATAGTTGAGTAGAAGAGTGTAGGTGAAGTTGACTACTAATAGCATGCATGAAAGACATGACATAAGTAGAGATCTATGGCAGTTGAGGAATAGCCATTGATGCTGGTTCCATGGTAGTAATAATTGGAGAAGAATGACAAACAAGCCACTCTTTTCTAATGTAGAGGGTGTACTTGGCTTCATGGTGTTAGTAGGACTTCTAAAGCAACTAGGGTATTGTGAGAAAATTCAGCCATAGAAGAAAGCAAAAAATAATAACAGCAAGATAGAGAAAGAGAGTTTTAGGGTTTAGAAGGTTTGTTGGGGCTGAGATACCATGTGCGGTAACTAGAGTGTTTAACCAAACTATTGCAGAAAGAGATATATTTATATCACACATAGGGTTTACGAATGTACAAGTAGCCTAAGGCCCAGTATATAACAGTTATACATATACACTATTACTCCTTTATATGTAGACTTGTGATTCTCTTTCTTAAACTAAGCATATGCTAATTAAGGAGTTTCTTGTTCGGGCTTCTTGAAGCACCTTATTGTCTAAATGTACCCAAATTCGAATCTATAGAGTCTTGTTTGGGTGGGATATAGGGGGGCCTAACATAATAACTTATGTATGAAGTTGTTAGGTTAAAACCATTGTAATCCCAAGCTAAAAACCATTGGTAAAGGACAAATTTAACAAGATATTTTACTTTAATACATTCTAGTCCAATCAAAAGAAAAAACAATAATCCAATTTAAATATCTTTCATAAATTATGTTTCTAATTTACATAGCAGAGATCACAATTGAAATGTAAAGACTAATAAAATATCTACATTACAAACTTATAATGTGCTATAATTTAAACTTTTAATGTGCTATATTCACACCAAATAATTACCTATGTTTCTTTTTGTATTGGATGGGGCAAAGAGTAAGGACAGAGGAAGGCAAGGGCATGCCTCCATTTCGAATATGATATTCCTTTAGGTTTTTCTTTCTCGTTTCATAATGTTTTCCTTGACATCGACATATGGAAATTAAAAAATGGCTTTGTGCTTCAAATAGTTTTCTTCCCAGTATAATTCCTCACTTACCTACATGGGTAAGGCAAGATCTACTCATGGCCCAAGAATAATGACTTGCACTTGATAAACACTTTTTTTAATTGGAAGTAAAGCTAAGGTTTATTTTACTCAAAAATAGTCTAGATACAAGAAGTTGCATTAGCTAAATCTCCACCTAGGCATGCCTCAATAGGAACAACAAAGTAGGCCCTCAATTGCACATTGAATAAACTCCAATGATGCTTTCCTAATCCTTTGCTAAGCCTAGTGCATACAACATAGTTAATGGAGTAAGCAATAACATCCGCAACTCTAGACTTGTGTTCAAACTCCCTAAAGTCTCTCTCCTTCCAAACTTCATATATGGTAGCATGAAGAAAAGCTCTCATAGCCCTTGACTTAACATTCTTTCTAATGACCCTCTTTTTAAAACCAAGCAAGAATTTGAGATAAGAATCTACTTTTGACTGGTGCACCAATCAATATAAGAGCTACCTCCATATTAAGCCAAAGATAGAAAACCTGAAAAATAGGTTTGAGTGAGTTTTAGATTTGACTACACATAAGATACAAAACATTCCTTGTTTGCACAGGATTACAACTAATGGATCAGCAGGCGACAACCTTTCCTAGAGAGCAGGCCAAGTACAAAATGAATGTTAAAGTGTCACCAAATTATGCCAAGTAATGAAAACATATCATCTAACTATCTTGTAGGCCTTAGAGACCTTGAACTTACTAACAGATATATGTGAACCCATAGTTGTGAAGGCAGCCTCATGTTCATCTATTAGTAATAAAAATTCATCTCTAACACTCATCGATTCTCTCAAATTCCATAAATCACTAGGCTTAGCTTTAACATCTCCAATATGAGTCACCTTTTAATAGTGAATTCCAACCCAAATAGTCCAAACAGATTTAGGAGAGTCCTGCACTTTCCAAAGGAACTTTAAATGTAAAACCTTGTTTCAAAGTAGAATTTCTTTAAAGTTATAATGCCTTTGTTTATAAAACCTATGTAATTTATTCCATCTCACCAAGGCTAGCCTTTCCTTCTCCTCAGCCCCCCTTTATAAAAAATTCTAACAAGCATTTAAGATTTCATGGACAACTCTAGCTGGCAAAGCAAATAATCAAACCAAAAGGTTTTGTATGCTAAAAATAACAACATCAATAAACTTCATCCTACTAATATAGGTTAGTAATCTACAAGTCTAATGCTGAATATTCCCTTAAATGTCCTTAAACCAAGGTAAACACATGCTATGTCTAAGTCTAGAAGGAGCCAAAGGTAAGCCTAAATATCTAAATGGAATCTCATCATTTACATAGCCAATAGCTTAGAGAATATGATGCTAGGTTTAAACAGACAAGCCTCCAAAATAAATGTAAGATTTATGGGGTTAGCTTATAATCCAGACATTTCACTGAAATTCTAAGTGTAAGCACCATAGACTAAACAAAAGATATATCCCCATTGGTGTAGATTACTAAATCATTAGCAAAAATCAAGTGAAAAATGTCCAAATTCTTGCATTTAGATAATGCGAAAAGGGCCCTGCTACTTCTTTTAATCAATCTACTAAAAATCTCTATGCATGTGATAAATAAGTAAGGGGATAGAGGATCCCTTTGTCTCAACCATCTCTTCCTAACAAGAAGTCTTCTAATTGACCATTGGCATTGTAACACTATAAGGTAGACATAATGCATAACATAACCTTTTATCTAAAATCCACATGAACCCGCAATATAAGTTTTCTACTATATCTAAAGTCATGCTTTTTTGGCTTCAAAATTTATCATGGCATAGAGATATATGTTTTCTACTATATCTATGGAGTAAATCATGAGCTAAAAACTTCTTATCCTACAAATGCCTACCCTTAATAAAGATAGGGGCCCCTTTCTAATGATGTCCCTCAGAACAAGTTATATCATGTCATAAAGATATTAGATATGATCTTATAGAGCATGGTAGAACAGGATATGGATCTGTACTCCTAGATGGTAGAAAGGGATTCTACCTTAGGAGCGAGGGTAATAACAATGCTATTAATCTTGAGCAACTCACTATAAAAAACCCTCTATAACTATTTTGTGAATATTGCTACCAATAATATCCCAACTATCTTTAAAAAGTGATCACTAATTCCTTCGACCCCTGGAGCCTTATAGCCAGGGATCCCCCATATTATTGGTATGATTTGAGCATCATTACGTAGATTGAGTAATAAGCACTATCTATCTCAGATCAAAAAAGGACTAGATGCAATTTCAATCAAACCTTACTCAATAACTCGAGTGGAAAAGCCTAACAGACCCTTATAAAGTAAAGGATAATTTGCTAAATAGCTTTGGATTAGTAACTATATTCACTTGTGCATTATTTCACCCCTGAATTTTGTTTCTAGTTCTCCTGGATTTGAGTGAGGCATGAGAAAAGGGCATTGTTAGAATATGGTAATGAAACTCGGCTTAGCTCTTTAAGTGTGTATCTTCTCCTTCATCTTTCTTAGCATAGAATATATTGCCACCAAACTCTTCTCTTGATGTAATAGCTCATAATTACCAAGTTCCCTCTAAAGTTATTCCTAAGAAGAAAACAATTCCTTATAACACTCCCCCCCGTAATAGAAATACTCAAAAGATGTCTTCTATCCAAAACTTTTAAAGGCTTTTTGAGATTCTTCAAATTGCTAACCAGTTGAAACATCTAAGAGTCTTTACCAAATTTATTCCAAGCATTTTCCACAATCCCCATAAGGCCCTACTCTTTTCATGGGTAAATTACAGGTGTGGAATGGAAAGGAATGGAAGGAATGAGAACAAGTGGAATAGAGCAAGTAGAAGTGGTTTGTTGTATGCATGAGTGGGAAGGAATGGAATCGAGTGAGAAAAAGTGAGAAGGAATGGAACCAAGTGAAAAGAAGTAGAATAGAGTGGGAGTATTGATATTAGTTATGTTAATGATTTGTGTAACATAAAATTAAGTATATTTAAGCTTTATTATGACTACAGATATTATGTGTCCATGCGCATTTTTTTTTTCATGATTTGTATTTTAATGATAAACTAAAGTGTAAATAGTATGTTATTTATTTATTTTTATGATTATAATATGCATTCATATGAGTCTAATGTTGTATTGATATGTTTATTATAGACATGAGTATGTTACGTTTATGTGAAATAGTTAATTTGAGCATTTTAAACATAATGAAATAGTAAATTGAACTACCTTAGGGAAAAAAAGGTTAAAAACTAAGTTAATTGAATGAAGGAAGGTATGAAATAAGTTATGAAATAAACGAAAGGAGTGGTGGGAATGGAAAGGAGTGAGAATGAGTGATATTTATCTTTGAGGAGTAGCAAGGAGTGGGAAAGAGTGCAACTGAGTGGGAAGGAGTGGAAGCCATAGATTTGCCAACGAAAAGAACATGGTCTTAAGTTAGGGATGATCTCCCCTAGCATTCAAATATTTAAAGTAATTTCTAGCATGATGCATACCAGCTTGAATAGTAACCACTAGTTGTGATCTGATACCGCTTTAGGACCAGACTGTACATCAACATCATTATCACTAATCATCCAAAAGTGATTATCGAAAACTCTATATTTACACCACCAAAACCACCTCCTTATCTTCCTATTTATTCTTTCATGTGAAAAAAGACCCTATCTAAGGCAAGTTAGTTAGCCCACAAGTTTACAAATAGTTAATGAAATTTACCAATGGGTTCCGTTGATGTTAAAATTGAGCTAATTCTCTCCTCTAAATGCATCAACACATTGAAATCTCCAAGACAAATTCAAGGGATCACACAATTACTACAATAGTTAACAAGGAAATTCTTACCATCCCAGCAACTAATTCAACGATGTTTAATTGGTTGGATCATTGCAAAATCTACAAGTTGATCGGGTCCTTCCAGATCGAGTCCTTCCAAACAGCCCAAATCCTCTTGTTCTTATACCAAGCATACTTATTAGCCCCATTCCAATTTTTAAAGTATTTGTTTACAATCTTCCTAGCTTTTCCTATTTTGACTCTAGTTTCAA
>JAKOGI010001273.1:0-157500 GCA_029747015.1 Carnegiea gigantea | reverse complement strand
ACACGCGATCTCCTACCTTAAATTTCAAGGATCTATGCCTCCGGTCCGCATAACTCTTCTGGCGACTTTGGGCGGTTCTCATTCGTTCTTGGATTACTCTAATTTTCTAGGTAGTGGCTTGAATAAGATCCAGCCCAATCGTAAGTATTTCATCGATTTCCTGCCAGCACAGTGGGGTTCTACATCGCCTACCACACAGCGCTTCGTATGGAGCCATTTTAATGTTGGAGAGGTAGCTATTGTTATATGAGAACTCTATTAAGGCCAACTGCTCATCCCAAGCCCTCTTAAAGTCTAAAGCGCACGCCCGTAACATGTCTTCCAAGGTCTAAATTGTACGCTCTGTTTGTCCATCTGTTGCTAAGTGGAATGCTGTACTAAAGCATAGTAAAGTTCCAAATGCGTCTTGCAACTCTGCCAGAACCCCGACTGAAACCTTGTATCCCGGTCAGACACTGTTGAGCTAGGCACACCATGTAGTCAAACTATCTCTTCCAAATAGGCTCGAGCCAACTGGTCCATTGTCCATGTGTTCCTCATGGCTATGAAATGAGCCATTTTTGTGAGTCTATTCACAATCACCCAGATCGCATTATTTTTCTTCTGTGTAGGTGCAGTCCTACCACGAAGTCCATAGACACGGAGTCCCACTTCCACTCAGGGACTTCCAACGGTTGTAAGAGCCTTGCAGGCCTTTGGTGTTCCATCTTTACTTGCTGACATGTTAAACATCTGGCTACGTACTCAGCTACTTCCTGCTTCATATTACTCCACCAGAATGTTTGCTTCAAGTCCTTATATAATTTGTTTTCGCCAGGGCGTACAGAATGGGGAGTATTGTGTCCTTCATCTAGGATCCTTCTCTTAAGATCTTCCACAGCCGGTACACACACCCGATTGTGAAACCTCAAGGTGCCATCCTCGTGGATCACAAACCCTAGGGCCTTTCCCATTAGTACTTCCTCCCTAATCCTCTCCAATTGGGGGTCTATGACCTATGCTGCCCTAATCTCTTCTACAAGGGTCAGTCGTACTTCCAAGGTGCATAACACCGATTTATTCCCTCGTATCACCACATTAATCTCTATCTTGTAGAAAACGTCACACAGATCCTTGGGTAGTACCATTATGCAGTTTAGTGTAGGGTAGGGCCTACGACTCAATGCGTCAGCTACCACATTAGCCTTCCCCGGATAGTATTGGAAGTCAACATCGTAGTCCTTAAGAAACTCCAGCCACCTAGTTTGTCTTAGATTCAGGTCTTTCTACGAGAACAGATACTTCAAACTCTGGTGATCAGTGAAGATCTTGCAATGTACTCCATATAAATAGTGCCTCTAAATCTTAAGGGCAAACACTACGACTGCTAATTTCAGATCGTGAGTTAGGTAGTTCCGCTCATGTGTTTTTTCCTGCCGAGAGGCATAGATCATGACACGCTCCTCTTGCATCAACATACATCCCAGCCCGTTCTTGGATGCATCACTATATACCATAAAATCTTTGCCACTGGTGGGTAAGGCTAGTATGGGTGCACTCGTCAATCTCTTCTTAAGCTCCTGGAAGACTTCTTCACAACGGTCTGTCCATTCATACTTGGTGACTTTCTTAGTCAAATTGGTTAGTGGTGTGGCGATTTTTGAGAAATCCTGAACAAATCTACGATAGTATCCTGCCAGACCCAAAAAGCTTCTTACTTCGGTAGGGTTCTTAGGTCTTGGCCAATTCGTGACAGCCCCTATTTTCTGCAGGTCCACTGATACTCCCTCATGAGACACCACGTGCCCTAGAAATGCTACTTTACTCAACCAAAACTCACACTGTTTTAGCTTAGCATATAGTTCGTTCTCCCTCAGTATCTCTAAAATAATCCTCAAATGGCGGTTGTGCTCTTGTGGGGTCTTTGAATAAATCAAAATGTCGTCTATGAACACCACAATGAACTGATCCAGATATGGCTTAAATACCCTATTCATAAGTCCATGAATGCCGTTGGGGCGTTTGTGAATCCGAAAGGCATTACTACGAACTCATAGTGTTCATACCGGGTGCGAAATGCAGTCTTAGGTATATCCTCCTCCTTAATCCGGAGCTGGTGATACCCCGAACAGAGATCTATCTTAGAGAAAGTTCCCGCACCTCTCAGTTGATCGAAGAGGTCATCTATCCTGGGCAGAGGGCAGCGGTTCTTCACCGTAAGCTTGTTCTACTCTCTATAGTCCATACACAACCTCAAGGTCCTGCCCTTCTTCTTCACAAATAATACTGGGGCTCCCCATGGAGATGTACTAGGACAGATATACCCTTTTTCTAAGAGTTCCTCAAGCTGTGCCTTTAGTTCCATAAGCTCAGCTGGTGCCATCCGATGAGGTGCTTCAGAGACAGAAGTGGCACCTATCACTAGGTCAATGCAGAATTCAACCTCCCTAATGGGTGGCATGCCTGGAATCTTCTCCGGGAAGACATCCGAAAACTCTCGGGCTGCTGGAATGTCCTGGAGAAACGGTTCCCTAGCCGCAGTTTCTACTACATTACACAGGAACTCCTCGCACCCTCGTCCCAATAATTTACTAGCCTTCAGTGCAGTGATAAGTGTCACCCCAGTCTTAGGCGCCTTCCCCTTGTAGACTATCCTCTTCCCATTGGGTCCTTTTAGAGTTATCCTCTGTTTTGGGCAGTTAATTTGGGCTTGGTACCTTGCTAGTCAATCCATTCCCAATATAACCCAAAAGTCAATTAATGCAAATTTGTATAGGTCTGCTAGGAATAACTGCTCATACATCCTAATTGGACAGTTCTCATAAAATTCCTTGCACCCTACCACCCTTCCATTTGGGAGAGTTATAGAGAATAAAGGGGGTCCACTAATTGGAGTTAACCCTAGGGCCTCCACTAACTTTGCAGATATAAAAGAGTGCGTCGCATCCGAATCAAATAAAACATGTACTGGTCTATCATGGATAGAGAAAGTACCAGTCACCACATTCAGAGCTCCCTCAACTTCTTCCTGGCGCATCACATATGCTCTGCCCCAGTATTTTATGGCTGTTGGTTGGCAGGCCTGGTCTGATGCTGCTGCGATGGTCGGTTCTCATAGTACGGATTGGCTGCCTGGCCACCCCCACTCTGGTAATTCTGCTGTCTCTATTGTCCCCCGTTTCCTGGTTTGCCCAGCTACTGCTAGAGAGTGTTGGGGTTAGCTTGCTATGGTAAAGGGTTACTTTACCTCACAACCTCAAGCAATATATGTTTTTTGTTTATACATAACTCTAAAATCATTTACATTTTTTTATCAATAGGAAATACTAATATGTTTCGTATTTAAAGGTTTTTCTCCATCCACACTGTGATACACGACTACTATGATAGATTATGCAAGGGTCTTTTTTGTTTTTGTGAAATTCATGTTGAGGAATCATTTGTGCTACACAACTTAACTCAGAGCATTGAATTTGATTTGCAGTGAATTTCAACAATCCCCTCCAAGTTTTGTGGAAAGACACTCATTGAATTGCAGTGAATTTGATGGTTCTTTTAGACTTCGAATGTTGAATGTGATGTACATATATACCCAGAAGGAGTGGTTTTTAGCAGGCATCTTAAAAGTGGTCCTCAGACTTTTTTTGCTTCAGGGTTTGATGTAAATCTATTCATAGTAAACATTACCATTATCTTATAGTGGTTATGCATTGTCTCTACTAATAGCAAAACTTCTCTTAGAAGAAAGATATGTCCTGTGCAGTTACAGATTCAAAGGTGTTTGTAAGAACTCTCAGGTTATAGCAAACATATCCTTTTAATGGTAATAAGAAGCTTTGAATGAGGGAAAGTGCAGATGTTTCTAGCTGCATGATAGATCATTCTCTCTCCCTTTGCCTTCCTGCATTAGGAAAGGGAAAATCATGAACTAATTTGTAATTAGGGCTACATCATGCTTCATGAGGATGGTTTGGGAAATTCTAAAGTTTGTTCATTACTATTTGTTGTTTCATGAAGACTGACACCCATTTTATATTATTTAAGAGAAGACGCTGAAAACTTATATATTTAATTTTCGTCTTCTTTTTTGTTTCTCATTTCTTTTTACCATTTTTTTGTACTTTACTTTAAAACATGGTTGTCAAGATTAGTTTTGGTTCTGTACATGTGAACTCTTCAATATGATCTAGAATTCTTTTAAGTACGCTAATGTGACAGTATATTGCTCTCCAATGGTTCTTATATCTTGCAGCTGATGCCGATATTGGATATTTTTATATGAGATTTTCTTGGCTTCAAACTTGATTACGACAATGTTGATTTCCCAAGGATTCAAAGTTGTTTAGTGTCTTTTATGCACATTATGTATCAATTCTAGGATGTTTTTAAATCTTCGAGACATCATATTAAAAAATGTTTATCATTATATATGTGCAATATGATCAACTATTTTCATCATTCTACCTATGTTTTATTTGAATAAGTCAGGTTATATGTTACATATATTAGCACATTAGACACCCATTTCAAACTATTTTCCATGATTAGGGGGTAAATACGATGAACTAGCCATGGTTGTTCATCATGGCTAGAGGTGGCTTTGCCATGGGTATACTTGCAGCTAAAGGATTGGTTTGCCACTGTTATACATGTGGCAAGAAGCAGACTTGCCAAAATTACCCTTGTGGCTAAAAACTAGTTGGCTATAGGTACCCTCGTGGCTAGAAGCCAACTTGCCATGGTTCTTTCATGGCTAAAAGAACTAGCTTGCCACAGTCAGTATTATGCCTAAAAGTAGTTTTCCATAGAGCACCCGTGGCTTCAAGAACTAGTTTGCCATGGAAACTCTTGTGGCTACAAACAAATTTGCTACGCGTGCTTCTGTGGCTAAAGAAACTCATTTTCCATGGATACCCCTGTAGCTAAACTTTTCACCGCAGCCATGACATGTATTTTCCTATGGCAATGATCTTTCCACATTTACTTGTGCCACAAGTGTCACTTGGTAATATTTCAGTGGCAAGGGGTTATCACCATGAGAATTCTGTACTTGTGCAACGAATCCTTCCATGGCACAAGTGATAATTTGTTGCAGTGATCCCTTACTCAATCCATAACCTGAACCATGCTATAACCTATAAAAAATCCTCTTGATCATCAAATTGCACATACATTCTAGTGGTGGAGAATGAGAACTAGGCCAAACTTACGGAAGAGTGCATCTTTGGAGTTGAGCATGAGTAGAAACGTATCATCTTTTCAAAACACTTGAGAGGAGAGCTCTAAATAACCTAAAGTGAGCTAACCATTGCTTACTTATCATTGAAAAAGGTTAGAACAAATGTAGGATTGTCATCTAGAAGGGCCAAGGATCTTGATTGTGTAACCCCATACTTGTGCTATGTGTTTCTTTATTATTAGAATGAGTTATTGATTTAAGGAGTGTATGATTACCCTATAGATGTTGCTTTATGAAAGTTTGTGAAAAAAATTTAAAAAATTCCCTTTTTCTTTCTCTTTTCTTTCTCCTTCTTTAAAGACTTTGTGGGTTTGTCTTCCTTAAACCATCACGAGACCACACTCATCTATTTAGGAGACCAAAGGGTTTAAAGGGCTTATTGCATACCCTAAATCCAATTGTTACACTTGTGAAAAGGTGGTTTTCGCGTGCTTTACTTGAGGACGAGTAAAATCTAAGTGTGGGGATATTTGTTTGGTTCTAACCGACATAGTTTTGACCTTCCTTATGCTTGATTTTAATTTGGAAATAACCACTAATGTAGTTATTAATTAGCGTTTTGTACTTTGTAGGAGCTAAGTGAAGAAAGTTCGAATTAGGAGCAAATATCAACTCAGTTAGAAGCCTAGAAGATTGGGAGTGCTAAGAAGAATCTTCATGGTGTGCCAAAGCTACTCAGGGTATGCCAAGAACTAGAGAAGGGAAGAAAAACAACAAAAAGAGATTTGGCATGGGCGGCCCTTGCCATATGGCACGCCTGTGCCACCCCTGTTTTTTAGCAGGGTCCAGGTTAGGACATAGAAATTTGGCATGAAGCCCTTATGCCACATAGCACGCCCATGGTAACCTACAGTGTCAGTTGTATGAAAATTAGGATTAGGCTTATAAAAAGTGGAGTAGCAAAAGTTTTAGTGTTTATCTAAGGTTTATCAGTATTTTTTTCTCTCTAGTTAGCCATTGTAGACTTTCTATTCTCCATTAATAAAATTTGATCTTTGGTTGATTTCTTACAATTTATTGATGCTCTTCTTTCATTAGCACCCATTCTTAATTTCTCTCTGCTAAATGCCTATAAATTCTCTGTTTTTAGGCAGTCAAAAATCATTTCCAAATATGAGTTTTGATGTATTAAGGGTTTTGGAGAGATTATGGGATCAATTCCAATAGATTTAAACCCTTAATATACTCAAAACTTATTCATCTTTTCTTTACATTTCCCTTATTCATTCTTATCTTCAACATTTCAACTTTGGGTTGGACTTTTCAAGATTCAAGAATCAACATTAGACGTTAAAATTGAGCATTGATTGTTGTTCTAGGGTGATTAGGTGTTGATAAGAAGCATATTGATCATGAAAAACCCATCATCAGAGAAGTTTGATTCGTGAGTAATTTTCTCTCTCTTCATTTTTATTGCTTATTATTAGGATTAGTACTTGATTTAGGATAGATTTTCTTTTTTTATGGGTGAT
Source organism: Carnegiea gigantea (assembly GCA_029747015.1). Lineage (NCBI taxonomy): Eukaryota > Viridiplantae > Streptophyta > Magnoliopsida > Caryophyllales > Cactaceae > Carnegiea > Carnegiea gigantea. The sequence goes on along the minus strand of JAKOGI010001273.1, from coordinate 150,810 downwards.
CTATCGAGGACTATTAGGATTTATTGTGACCATATCCCACGGGCTATCTCGAGCCCCAATCACCCTTTTATGTGCCAAATGCTTATTGTTTGTGCTTTGTTTGATGATAGCTAGGTTAGCTTAATTTCTATTATTTGGGTTATACTTTGAACCCTCATTTGTAGCACAGTTAGTTTAAATTTGCATTTTAGGGTAACTTAGCTTAGTTAATCGAATCGAACCTCACTCAAAATTGAGACAAACTTTGGCAAATCTCCCACTATCCCAGAGGATGACATTTCCTCTTCCTTACTGCAAACATCTACCAACAAATCTCACCCCCTTTTTTGTAATGCATGGCATCTCAATGTTTATTCTTTCCATTTATCACCTTCTCATTCCCTAGATCATCTGTGACAAACATGTAGATAAAGGAACATGCACATAGTGGTTAGAAGATGGACCAAAGGAACCAATTACACATGTGCAAGATGCAAGATGTGTGCTGTGTGCATCTGCAGTAAAAAATCAGAAATTATTTCCTAAAACATTTGGCTTGAAAAATATAATATCTAAGCCTAGTGTTTTTATTATTTGAGTTTAGGGACGTTCCTATATGTAACAGGTTGGCTGTAAGAAACTAATCATCTTATTCTCGTACTAACCTCGTTCTCATATGCATGCTCATTTTGAAGATAATAAAGAATTAATTTCAACAAATTGAAAAAAAAAAACAATGATAAGAAAAGTAACATTTGCAGCTTAAACTTGATAACTTAAGAAAGTTCATAGTTGTTGGAAGTTGGAACTTATTAAATAGAAAAACAAAAAAAGATGAGTAAACTTTACCAATGGTGAGGACTTGCTCTTTTTCATCAAAGTCTATCTTATCTCTCTATTTTCGAATTTGATCAAATGATCTTGTACTCTTAGAAATAAATGAATTTTTTCTTCCCAGAAGCAGGGGCACGACCACTTCCTTGGTGTATAGATTTAGAGCTACTTTTATTGCTTCTTAATAAATGGTCATTATTGCCATCTGAGGATGATTCCTTGCTTGCATGACTAGATTAGCCTATTTATAACTGCATTACTGGCTGTGTTGCTCTAGGAACTTTAACAATAGGTGAGCATTCAGTTCTGATGGTAGTATGCTTGATGCGCGTAGCTGCAAAGCTCCAACATTGGAAGAGTGTTGGATAGGTGGATCCTATCCTATAATGAAGGAGAGTGAACAAAAGGTCCAAAGGTTATTTTAGATGGGTGAATTGGAGGAGGTGTCGCTGTAGCAGTAAAACAGGGCTTTTGTACAGGCTTTAATACACCAGTAGTGAAAGGAGGCCGGACAAGTGTTAATGCTGAAGGTGGCTGCTCAAGACGTGGTAAAGAGCAGTGCAAAACAATGTTTAGAAATTTAACACGAGCTAAAATATTGGAATTAACAAGTATGACACTTTTAGCAACTAAGGAAGAAAAGTGACATACCTGAGTTGCTAACTAGCTATAATGTTGTACTAGGCTGTGATGCTGGGCTGGCTAAGAGGTGCTTGAACCGGTGATCCTGATCGCTTACTAGAGGAAGCTAACTAGGCAATACTTGTGAGGTTTCATTGAAGGAAATCGGCCGAACAAGTGGCTATTACACCTTTGTTTTAAGCTCTCTAATAGGTATAGGTGGAGGATCTTCCTTAACTGCTTCTTTCTATGGAATTAACAAGTCAAACAATTTCACTAATTAGACAAGGATAGAAAAACTATAGGGTTTTAAAAGTAAAAACATTTATGAACATATAATATAAAACCTTTTGCTTTTGATCACAAGATCACATCCTCCTATCTAGTTTCCTGTTGGTGATAGATGGGATCATGTTTAAGCAAATACATCAAGGAAGACAAAAGTGATATATCTGAATTGTCAACTAACTATGATGTTGAATTAGGCTAGCTAAGGGGTGATTGAAGTGGTGGTCATGATACCTTAGCACATAAATCTGATTACGATGATGCTTGGGAGGCTCCATTTAAAGAATCAAGCCGAACTAGTGGTCGATGTACCTTTGTTTTTAATGGTCCAACAGGTGTAAGTGGAGCACACTGCTTAAATATTCCTTTTAATTGAACTAACAAGCAAAGTACTTTTAGCAATTAAACAATGATAACAAGACTATTGTTTTCCAAAGCACAAAAGTTTATAAACTTGAACCCTACAACCATTTGCTTTTGATTGAAAGAACATATCTACATCTCTATACTCTTATTGATGAAGGATGGCACCATGTTAGTACAAATAGAGGGATACAAAGGTGACATACTTGAATTGTAAACTAATTGCATTGCTGAATTAGGTTGGCTAAAAGGTGAATAACGTGGTGATTGTGATGCCCTTAGAGAGGAGGGCGACTGGATTGGTATTTAGGGGCTCCATTTGAAGGAACATGTTGACTAAGTGGCTATTGTGCCGTTGTTTAAGTGTTGCAATAGGTGTCACATGCTTTACTATTTCTTTAAATGATCTAGTGGATCTTGTTAGCTGAGTTGGTGATGGTTCTTGTAGAGCTAGAATTGAAGCAGTATTAGATGCAATAGGCCACCCAATTTGTTGTGTAGGCATAAGAGTAGCATACTGGACAAGTTTAGGTGTAGGAGTAGCATGTTGGATCGTCCTCTTACTCCTACAGCTCATCTTCTAAACTTTATGCTTCACTTAACCATACAAGAGAACACAAAAACAAGTTTAACATGATTTGATTAGAGGCTACACCTTCAATATTAAAGGATTTCAGCAAACAGAAATATGTGTAAACATAGACCATTTAGAAAGTTCCTACCATGAATAAACATGCCTCTAGAAACATGCTAAATGGAGAAACAAATAAACTATTAAAAATTCCATATAATTAACAAGTTGACCAAAAAGACATTACTATCAAATGCAGAAAACAACAAAGTAGTCACCAGTACAATCAAGGGCACAACTGAAAACAAAGCCTATAAAATTAAGACTATAAAGACTATGACACATGCTCACGTAAGTTAAATGAATCTCTAGGCTTGGTCTTAATTACATGAAACTATCCTTTATGTTTCTCATCTTCAATGTAGAAGACTTGTTGAGCTTGAGATGAGAAAATAAATGATCATCATGTAAAAATGAACTTGTATGCATGAGGTTTGAGAAGTTAACACAAGCATAGCCATTAGTGAAAGTTTTTAAACCCCTGTTTATGTCTACCCAATCACAACAAAAGACCAAACTTTATAATCCCTATAATAATCTAATTTGTAGATGTCAGTAAATTTTGGGTCTTCCAGTAACGTTCACGATCTTCTATTTGGAATTTATAGCCATTTATTAGAAAGGTTGTCATTCTCTATCCTACATTGTTCACACCACCCGCAGGAGCTTTTCTCAACCTCCCTTCTACCGTGCTTGCATCATTGTGATGCACCTGTAATACCAAACAATTTTGTTATACAATGTTAGATATAACTCCCAGTTTTGCAAGCATAGTGGCCTCAACTATAAAAGAAAGAATATAACTTGATTTTGAAGCCATTCAGCAAATTCATTAATTATCCACTCACTTTGGATCTTTTCATTTGCAAGCACTGAGCACTATGTCACTACTTGCTTGTAATGTAAGAATTCCCTAACATGATAAGCAAAAGAGACTTCCAAATTTGATTATGTCTTTTCATATAAAAAAGCAATTGGTACAACACTATGGTAATGCATAATTATACCTATGGTAATGCATAATTATACTTACTAAAGAAGCTCCTTTATCTCATCTGTATGAAGCAATACACAATAGTGTACTTGCCTCGAACTCTTCTCACCTAGATGACACGGTTTCTCCACCCCAACCATTCAATGGTCATGTTAGGATTATAGTCATTATTCCTCTTGACCCTATTGAAGATGGTTTCAATCCTTCTAAGAAGGCAAAACAAAAAGCAATAGTCTCCTCAAGAAGATAGCCTTCCACAATTGAGCCTTTTGGCTAGGCATAGTTACTACTTAATACTTCAAATGTGCCAAGTACCTTTTCTAAATTGCAATAACTAATAAATCATGAACTTAAATGGAGAGAAAATTAAAGAAAATAGAAGATTAGAACCATTCACCTTTTTATGGAGTACATCCATCTATAGTGAACAAGGCTACCAAGTTTGACCTCTCCTACCAAATGAATCCATAGATGAACTATGATCATAAAGAAGGTGGGAGGAAATTCCTTTTCCATTTCACAAAGAGTTAGAATAAGCCTTGACTGTACTTGATCTAGTTCATCCACATGAATTGTTAGAGAGCACACGTGCTTGAAAGAGGAAGACAAGTTTGAAAGTAGATCAACAATTTTTATGGCAGGTGATTCTTGTAAAGCTACTGGAAGGATGCCTTACATCAATACAAGGTTATCATGACTCTCAAGATTTAAGAGCTGTGATTGTTTCGTATTCACATATCTAGAGAGGTTAGACCCATATCCATCAGGAACTTCATGTTTTTATAGAGCTTTTAAGAATCGCCCCTTCTAATCCAAGGACGCGAAATATGGAGCTACGAGCATGAGTGAATATCGACTTGGACGTGTTTGAAGCCAAAGGTGAGGCTTTGTACCTCGCTCATGAAGAGTGTTTCTAACATTCTCATCATCTCTGTTTTTGCTATTCGCATTTAAAAGAGTTCCTCATAAATTATCACACACATGTTGTAATAGCCCAACCCTAAATCATATTTGTTTATTTAATTATCATATGTCAATGATTTTCTCATATTTATTTATCCCATTTAATCATCTCAGTGAAAAAAAATTCAGTTGGTTTCTCACTCTGCAATTCAGGTTTTTGTTATTGTAAAATTTCAAGGAAATTGATAGTAAGCCTTGATAATTATGATTTAAGATATTATATTATTATTATTGTTATTATTATTGTTATTATTATTATTATTATTATTATTATTATTATTATTATTATTATTATTATTATTATTATTATTATTATTATTATTATAACCTCACAAAAATTTAATTTCGAGTTACAAAATTTAATTGCATACGGTTTAATTTGCTTCTCGGGCCTAAATCCCTTTAAGCCCAATTTAGGCCCAACAAGTTACTACCTCCGTTACTTAATTAACTACCATTATTATGCCTAATTAGTATTAGCAAAAAGCTACTTTATTAAGGTTAAAGCTTAGCCAAGAGATCTTTTAAGTCATTCTAGCCAAGCATCATAAACTCATACACATCTCCTTCTCTGTCCTTTCTCTCTCATACCCATAGGCCCCCTCCCCCTTTGCTAGCTGCCGCCACTAGGCCCCCACTATAGCTGCCACCGCTAACACTCCACCACTAACAACTCAGCCACCATCTCCTCGCAACCCCTACCCTCATCAACCACTTTTCTCACCCCTCTTTTAAGCATCAAGTGAGTAACCCTAACCTTGTTCTTGTTAATTTTGATTTGTGTATTGGTTTTGATTCTTATTTTGTTATTTTTGATTGTTGATCATGTTTTTTTGATAGAAATAAGAGTTATTTTGGTGTTTTAATTATTGGTGAAGCTTGAAAGTATAGGGGAGCTGAGATTGTTTATGATCATGTAAGCTTAAGCTTTAAGTGATGTTTATGAATTGTTTTGTGTTTGATTTGGCAATTTTTAGCATCATAAATGATTATGGTGGTATTGGTATGATTTTGAACGAGTTGAAGGCGAGTCCAAGTTAGCTATAAACTAGGGTTTTAATGATTATGCATAGTTTGACTTTCTTTTGGTATCAAGCATGTTGTGTGTGCATACTTGGATGTAAGATGAATCTTAGATGTGTTCTTGGGCTTAGAAAATAACTTGGTGAGATTCTTATAAAAGGGGTGGATTCTAGAAATTTCTCCAATTGATCATAAAGGGTGATTTTGCTCATTTATGCAAATAAGTAAGATCATGGATGTATTTTGAGTGGGTTTGAGAAAGAAAAAAATTGAAAATTTGATGTAGATGTTTATGGAGTGAAATTGATTAATAAGGATTTGTATGGTGATGGTAAGAACCAAAGCTTTATTACATGATTTTAAGGAGTGATTTTAGATGGGGATTTATGGGAAAAGAAAGGAGAAGACAAAAGCAGTGTGGCTGTAAGTTAGCTGAAAACAGAGGACACTTTGCCATTAAACTGGTAATAATCGGCCCACCAAAAAATTGTGATTTTTAGTGGATAGATAGATTAGTGAGTTATCTTTCAAATGCCTTTTGAATTGCTTTAATATGATTATGTGAAAAAAGTTATGGGCATTTTGCTAGAGCTGTGCAAGTTGGACCAAAACTGGCACCCTTGTGTTCTAGCTCAATTTTGGAAACCCTATTGTGGGAATCATGTTTTGAATTGTAAATGAAATTTTGAGCTTTCTATATTGGAGAATTATGTCTCAAATGGAGGTTAGAAGATTAAGTTACGAGTCATTTATTTTAGCCCCTATTAAGCCTTTCCTTTTTTTTTACTAAAGTTATCAACTATGAAAGTAAAAATATTTGCTAATTATGTGTTCCTATAATGATATTTTTGAACAGAATCAGGGCCTAATCTATCATTTTTTCCCCTTTTTGTGCATAATCCTACTCAGCGAATTTTAGTAAAAGTACCATGTATGTTCATTACCTGTATCTTTAGAAATCAGCGCATATTCATCAAAATTATAATGTTTTGGTAAGTACATCAATGAATTAGTTTTATCAATGATTTGTCACATAATTAGTGACCCCATCAATTATCAGTCACAGGGCTTTGCCCTTCAATTACCCACATAGCTTCAGGCTAGGTCTCTCGATCGACTTGGCAGGTATACACCTATCTTCAGATCGTAACAGTTACCAAGGGTTCATTATCAGATAATAATTGACAATGCAGTTTTATATTCATCTCATTCCGTATTTTAAATTAAAATGAATTGCAATGCAAGCCCAACCAGCTTTTCAATAAACATCTAACAATACAGGAATGCATGTACTGAGCCTTGCCTCACAATTCAAAATGTTTTTATGTTTTGTTTAAGGCAAAAGCTCAATGAATCGCCCTCAGGCTGACAGGCCGATTGAATGATATAAGTAAGCAAGAAAGGCTGAAAGAAACAGTGTTTTATTAGTGCTGAGATGCTTTTAGCACCGTATTGTGAAATATTATAATGCTAGAACTACACACTCTAGAAATAGTTACTTTATTTTGGTGTAAAATTTTAGATAAGTCAGAAACTATTTATGTATGGTTTTGATGGTTTGTGATTATGTGAATGCCTTTTGGTGGTAACCAATGTCTAGCTCTGCTATTTTTATTGCTTATACGTGAAGCCTTGTCCTTTTGAACGGCGATAATGTCCCAATCATTGGATTATTACTTCTAATTGGTGATATTAATGGGGAGAACGCAATCAGTGGGTTTATGTGCATTTGGGGTGTTACATTCTTCTCAATGTGGACAACATTTAAATTGTATCTCAAACGATTATCCTTCAACTATGGCAACCCAAAAAATATGTTTCTTTTAGTCCAAAGGACATCATCATTATCATCATTATCCTTTTCATTGTTATCACCATCTGTAGTGAGCATACCTACTAGTTATCTTTCTCTCTTCTTCTTAGGAGCTGTTTTAGCCTTCTTATATACATAAACAACTCATCTAGCTACCTAGAAATTTCAGTTCCTGATTCAGGAATCGGAGAAGTCCTAAATTTTTTGATCATATCGAGCAATTGGCTTTGACAACGATAAGGATGATTGTGAGGTAACCATCTTTGATGGCCTAAATTACAAATCTTAGCATAAAACTTATATGAATGTGTGGATTGGGTGTATAAAAGACATGCTTTATAACCTTTAGCACTCCATCTAGACAACATAGCATAGGCAGGAAAATAATTTACAGTCCACCTTAGGGATGCACGCATATTGAAGTGCTCAATGCTATAAGTACTAAAAACGACTATCCCTTTCCATAACATCTTTAACTCATATGTTAGTGGATGCAAGTACAAATCAATGTTGATTCGTGGACTTGCTTTTTTAGGAATAATCAATGGAAGAATAAAATGACGATGGCTTCATGCATAACCATGGAGGTAAGTTATAACATATCACTACTACGAACTATGAACTATAGGAAGTATTCATACGATGATATGGATCAAAGGCATCATTTACAAGGGCACGTCTAAATGAGGATCAAAAGCAAAAGTAGAATGCAAAGTATCAAATTCCTTCCACACTGTAGCAGTAGCTAGATGTCTTAGCTTCCCACCCTTTACATAATCCCTATCATGCCACCTAGTTTGTTCAGTTGTTTTAGCTGACATGTACACATTTTTAACCTAGGAATTAGAAGAACATAATGCATGACCTAAGCCGGCTCCAACCATTTTGATATTTGTGTTTTCCTCACTTGTATTACCCTCTTTACATTTTACTATCTTCCACCTTGAAACACCACAAACATGGTAGTTGTTTTCTTATGATAAGTCACTCTAATATAAATGCAATCATTTTGACAAGCATTAATTTTTTCATTTCCAAGGCCTCTATCTTTAATCAATCTCTTTACTTTGTAATAAGTAGATGGAAAATCCAAAATTTGGGGAATATATCCCCTAAAAGTTTGACCAACATAGTGAAAGATTCAGCTGATCAATGTAACATACATTTTATATGAAACAAGTGTAGAAGAAAACATAATTTTAAAAATGAGGTACAACCCGCATAATCCTCATTACCAGCTTCCATTAGCTTTTTATACTTAACATTCTCTTCAACATCAAAGGATGGATTGGGGGAATCATTAAGATCCTCACATGAAAATTGGCCATCATAGGTGTTAAATGGTTCCACTACTTCAATAGTGTCTTCACCAAGCGCATCATTTGCAACTTCATCATATAGCAAGAAACGTTAACCTCAAAAGAGGCTCTTAACACGCCTCCCATGTCACCTCAACATACTAAATTTGATGGGTCATTAATGGGTTCATAACTAATGCTTCCCCTATGTTTCACTTGTTCAAGAATATCCCCTTTACCATGAAAAATGAAATTCTTTTATTGTTATGGAAACTCTTGAAATAAAGATGTTGCTTTACTTCGTCTATAGGCAACCATTTGTCCAACTTACATTTACTACATGGAGATCAAGTTCTTCCTTCAACAAGATTTTCTTTGCAAAGCTAATTAAATGTACCAACCCCAGCAACATATACAGGATGATTATTTGGTAATTCAATCCAACTTATATCTATGTCTACAAACATGTCAAAAGCATCCTACAAAATAATATAAGCTCTTTCATAAAAATGGTAATGAAAAATAGTAATTAACAAGGAAAATCAATTGTAATTTATTTCATTTAAACTGATGGTTTATAAATTTAAAAAAATTCCATTCATAAATAATACCTAATGTTAAAATTGCAAACTATATAATCATAGAGAATTCATGGGCAATTATCAACATTTGGCAATAGTTGGTGTTGTACAGGAGCTTTGGAGTGTTAACAAACAACAATTAATGTTTACGAGTGTACAACAATATTTAACGTTTAGAAAATACTCACTAATTCTCAAAATAACATCAGCAAGATTGTGATATTATCTTATGATGGCTCCTATGTAAACCTATTTAACTCTGAAATAATGTACTTAGTACTAATTCACATCATACTGGAAAACTAAAAGTATTGGAGAGTTGTATATTCCTCTTATTGTACGTCTTCTCTATTATGTGTGGTTTCTCCTATTAAAATGTCCCATACAAGATAATTCTAGTAAGACAAACTAATTAATCTTTAAAAAAAGTCACAAAATTATCAAATAAACAACAATTACACTATTTCAATAACGTCATTTAATCGCAGTAGAAAGATCCTATAAGGAGTATTGTTATTATTGTTGTCATCATTTAATTTCATTAGTCAAGAAGATTAAGGTAAACCATCATCATCGAGTTGGAGATGTATACTTGGATAAAACCTATACGAGCATGTTGTCCATAGATGAAGTAATCTTATAGATTTCATATCATAGTCATAAAAGAAAAAGGCAAAGATAAGCTAACCCCTACAGGACTTTATTGCCTACCTAAGACCAATAGATATGCATGACTATATGTTAATTTAATGTTCAATTGTTTCACATGACTTTTTTAAACAAAACATGTGGATTTCATTGTAGCAATATTATACTTGGCAAGTTGTAAGCTTTGACATAATTATTTCACCCAATTATTGTTCTTGTTTTTAGTTTACCTTTCTTAAGGCATATATTTTTCAGTTTAGACTCCAAATATCACAACTTTGTCCCTGACCAGAGGAATAATGGTCACAATCAATAAATATATTACATGTTCAAGAAAATTATTACTGCCCTCAAACCCACCTCTCTGTCTCTCTAAAAATCCAACTGCTTTCCGTCTCAATAAACTAGAATAACCCAATCCCAGATCATTACACAATCATTAATCACAAAATCCCTCAAGATAATTATGGTAGACATTGTAGAAGAAAGTAAAGCAGAGGAGGAAGATGTGTTTGTAGGGTAAGCTAAGAATCGATTTATCACAAGACACAACCAAACCCACCATCAATTTCACAATCAAATAAGTCTATATTCATACTAGGAAACTAGATTCAAGAAGACAAACATACACAGAGTGACGGAAAATCAAAGATAAAGAAAAAGAGGGAGAGAAGGACTTTCTTAGAGGGTGCCAAACTGCGAATTAGTTTCCTTGACCTGTCCATAGTAGATCGAGTGCAATTAGGGTTTCATTAGCCCTGAACCTAGAAGACAAACAATAGAGGCATCGCTAGCAAAGAATTACAACAAGATAGAGGATCAGTGAAGAGCGTGCAGTGAATGGTAGTGAGAGAGTGAAGCATAGGGCATGAGAGTAATGAGAGCTTGAGAGAGGCAGTAAGTATTTGTTATAGTATGGTTGAATTCTATAACCTTAATCAGAAAAAAGGCTAGGTAAATAGCTTTTAGTTTTTTTATTGGAAAAAGCATATTATAATCATTTTCCTTTTTTGTTCTGAAAATCTCTCTAAATATTTTACACATAAAATTTCAGTATTTTAAAGCTATGTCTCCTAAATGCGAAGATTATAGGTGGCTGAAAATCAGCTATCTCGAAGCTGTTTGGAGTCGGGCTTATCCTTGACGGCAAAATGTGTCAAGATTGTGAACTACTGAGAAAATTTATAGTTGATGTGAGATAAAAGCGCTAATATCTGGGTCCAAAATATAGCTTGGATTTTACTAGTGATAGCCTAGCATATGATATTTCTTATGGCAGTATGGAACCACTCATAGAAGACTTACTATGTAAAGTGTCTAATATTATAGTAACATACATGAATTCCTGTGGAAGGTCACTTCCACAAGATTTGGTCTTGACCCATAGCCTTTTCATTGGTCATCTTCCTTAGAGCCTTTTTAATCTTATCTTTGCTAATAGGGTCCCAGAATTGATGACTTTGTTTTCTCATGATACCCCTGCTCCCTCCTCTTGGAATTCTCAATCATTTCACCATTAAAGAGCTTATAAAAGTACGTTTGCCATCTTTCCTTTATTTATGGTTTCTCTACTAGGACCTTACCGTCTTCATCTTTGATGCGCCTTATGATATGCAAGTCTCATGGTCTCTTTTCCTTACCCCTTATTAGTTTGAAGACCTCCGTCTCATCTTTCTTAGTCTTAAGTTTTTGGTTTTCCTTACCCCTTATTAGGTTGCCCCATCATCTGATTACCGTTGAAATATGGACTAACAGTGCCAAACTGTTGATAAAGTAATGGAGTAGCTGAAGTACCACCCATGTATGGAATATTGGGTTGGATTGGTGTCTGCATACCCGCACCGAAAAAAGGTGATTGCATATGGGGTTGCTCATTCATACTACCGTAATAATTTTCGAATGGTTGAGTTGGATCAAGAAAACCTCCAAACATTCCACTGAAAGTGTTTGTTTCATAGTTTTGATCAGCAGGATCATACTGTGGAGTCGGTTGTGGTGCTCCTCTACCCGCATCATTCCTGACCGTTCGACCACGACCACATCCATCATTGAGTCCAGACATCTAACAAATAAGAACAAAATAAAAAAAATACAACCGCACCAATATTTATAGTATTGTCAGTGAAAAAATTACATGACATATATGCAATTGTTTTCCTGGGTTTGCAATTAAGAAAAACTCCATACACAGACATAAATATCCATACATCGAAAATATTAAATCAATCATTGTGGGACACATCGTCATCGTCGTCATCATCATCACTTTGCAATGCCATATTTTCATCATCATAATCATCATCAGTGTCTTCAGGTTCATCCTCCCATTCACCTTCTTCATCCTCGTCATCACCATTCCCATCATGATCATCACCCCAATCATGTCCATCAACATCATCAGCTTGTGCAGTTTCATCAACTAATGTTGTCGCTATTACATTATCCACATTCATGGTTGTCATTCCAAACTGCTGATAGGCAAGTTCTAGATTATTCTTATCTTTAGGAGCACCGCGAGGTTTGTTTGGTATAGCTACCCACCAATTCGCTTTTCCTGATATCCCCTCGGGGTACTTAACATATACCACTTGGGTTGCAGTATCAGCAAATATGAATGGGTCGAACTTTCTGTACCGTCTAGTATGATTAACCTCGGAATATGGGGTAAATTTAGAATAACGTAGCCCTCGAGGAACATTCGGGTCAAACCACTCACAATTAAAAAGTACACATTTTTTAATTGGCTCACCCGTAAATTCAACAACAATAATTTCGTGAAGTACGCCATAATAATCCCCTGTTACTTCATCACCTTCGCCAACTCCTTTGACACACACGCCACAATTATATGTTGCTTTACCTTCATTTCTAGCCTTGGTATGAAACCGATAACTATTAACTTTATACCCAGAAAAACATTCCACTACCATAATCGGTCCATGAGACAAGTTTACCAGAAAATCATGCCTCTCATCATTAAACACCCGATAAGAATTGGCCTATGAAAAAAAACAAAAGTAATCCTCTTTAGAATTAGAAAAATATTTTACAGGAGTTGAAGATTACTTAAGAAAAATTACTTACATTATACTCAAACCATTGTGCAAAATTTGCCTCAATAAACAAGTCAACTTCCACATCACTCACGTTTGGATTATGGCCGCAAAATTGATGTCTGAACCAACTGTAATATTTAACGAATGAAATTAAATAATTATTACTGAACAATTAGTAAGTATTCAAATGAAACTTTCAGTAATTGATATACTTACTCCAAATATGGTTGCACTTCATAACAATTCAGTAAAATGTGAAGACGTGCGATACGATACTCAGGTTCAGTAAGATATCTTCTTCCTCGTTTTCCAAATGGAGTACCCTTACGGTTGAACACTGAAAGAGTTCGCATTTGTCGTTCGGGTTGTTGCAGATCCTCATTACGCCCAATACTCGGGCAATGCAAGTTTAATTCAAAATAATACTCAGCGAAATGTTTGATCTCAAATGCTAAGTATGCGTTAACCATAGATGCCTCCACACGAGCTTTATTCTTTGCCGTAGGCTTCATCCAGCCAAAGTACCTCTCAAAAGGATACATCCATCGATATTGAACAGGACCACCCAACAAAGCTTCTTCTGCTAAATGAATGGGCAAATGCTCCATGACATTCCAAAATCCAGGCGGAAAAATTGTCTCCAACTTACAAAGAATTATAGCAATGTTCTTGTTCATCTCTTCCAGCATGCTCACGTGTAACTCACTGGAGCATAAGTTTCTGAAAAACTCACTCAATTCGACCAAGGGTCCCAACACATCTTCCGGAAGAGCAGCAAAAGCTACTGGAAGAAGATTCTCCAGGAACACATGATGATCATGACTTTTCATATTTTGCAACTTTGTATTAGATGGATCCACCCAATTTCCCACATTAGAACAATAACCATCAGGCACATGAACCTCTCGCAACCATTGACAGACAGCCCTTTTTTGAGGTAATGACAGTGCAAACTTGGCTTTTGGCTTACACAATCTATCAGTTGACCCTCTTGTAACCAAGTTCAACTCTTGCCTACTACACAGAATGGACATATCCATTCTTGCTTTGATATCGTCCTTTGTTCTTCCGGGCACATCCATCACTGTGTTTATAATATTTTCACTGAAATTTTTCTCTATATGCATAACATCAAGGTTATGCCTCAGAAGTTTATGCTTCCAATGCGGCAACTCCCAAAAGATACTTTGTTTTGTGCAATTATGTTCATTTTCCTCAAATCCCGGAACTTGAAAATGGATATCTTCAGTCACTTTAGGCAATGTTGACACTATTTCAGACAATATTTCACTAGAAATCCTTTGGGGAGGGCCAATGTGTACGGTCTTTACTTTACGGAAGGCAACTTTATTAGCTCTAAAGCAATGATTTCGAGGCAAGAACCGACGATGGCAATTAAACCAAGAGGGCTTTCGGCCATGCTGTAACTGGAATGCACAATTTTGGTTCATACAAACCGGACATGCTAACAACTCATGAGTACTCCAACCGGATAACATACCATATGCGGGAAAATCATTAATTGTCCACATCAACGCGGCATGCAATCTAAAAGTTTCCCCGCACGAAACATCAAATGTATCAACCCCAACATCCCACAGCATTTTCAACTCATCAATTAAGGGTTGCAAGTACACATCAATCCTATTCTTCGGATTTGTTGGGCCCGGAATAAGATAACTTAAAAACATGTACGGGGTTGTCATACACATATCTGGAGGCAAGTTGTAAGGTGTAACTACAATTGGCCACATAGAATATGCTCTTCCAGATATGGAAAATGGTGTGAAACCATCAGCACAAAGACCTAACCTTATATTTCGAGGCTCTGTTGCGAAATTCGGATACTTTTGATCAAATGCTTCCAAGCTAATGCATCCGACAGATGCCGGAGAACACCTGATTCTTGGCGGTACTCATGATGCCATCTCATATGGACGGCAGTCCTTTTCGACGCATAAAGTCGTTGCAATCTTGGGATTAAAGGCAGGTAGTGCATTTTTGCATATGAAACAACCTTATTACCTCGTTGGTTGGATTTCTTTGGTAAGTATCTTGCATGTCCACAAAATCTACATGCGGACATCCCCTCATCCTGTTTATAATAAAGCATGCAACCGTTCGGACAATAATCAATTTCCTGAACATCCATACCTAAATCTCTCACTTTTCTGAGTTGCTGATGATAATTTTTTGGAATGCCACTTTCAGAAGGGCATATGTCTTTCATCAGTCAACAACTTCATTGAAACAACGTTGAGACATGTTGTTCCCCGATTTAATACTAAGCAGACTCATAGATGTTTCAAGTTCAGTTATGTTGCACCCTTCATACAACGGTTTTTGGGCAGACTCAAGCATAGTATAAAATGCCGCAGGATTTGCGTCCTGATGGCTACTCATGTTTATTTGATTAGCTTGGAAGGCAGCATGAAGCATGTTCTCCATATGATTATGATCGGTGTGATCGTAATCAAAATTCATAGAATGTGAACTACTTGCACCCCCTGCTTCCGAATTATCTTCTTCCCCATGACTTGTCCAATACCAATAATTCTTCACAAACTCCTTTCTATACAAATGAGACTTTACAACATCAGGTGTAAAATATTGCATATTTTTGCACTTCGCACATGAACATCTATAAACTCCATTAACTCTATACTCCTCTTGATTTCGTGCAAATTCATCAAACATATTAATTCCCATCAACCACTCATCTCTAAGTCCATGTCCATTAGGATTTCTTCTTCTATACATCCATTGACGATGCAACGGCCCATCCATATCTTCCTAATATGATTGCCTTAACTGTTATGTAAACTACAACCAATTACAATAAAAATTTTTTAGAAATCTATTTAACCAGCTCAACATATATATATATATATATATATATACATATATATATATATATATATTACATAAATATATATTTTATAATATGTTATAATATATACTTAACATTGTTGTAATATTTTACTCTATTTGTTCAAATAAATACACTTGATAAATAAACTTAAAATTGAATGTAATTCACATCCATATTTTACGACACAAATAAAGTACACATTAAACCAACCAAATCATCTGAACAATTAATCATTTCTCAAGAAAAAAACATTATTCACATACTTACCAAAAATTAATATACATAACAAATCGAATATAAAACGAACATACTTAACATTCTTAAAACATTTAGCAAACCAAAACATATATTACACATGCTTACGCACTCACAACTATTTCTAATATTCAAATCTACATACATTACATATTAACTTAGAGTTATATTATACTTGTTTCTTATCAAAATAAATTCTCATAAAACTTAAAATATAACAATTAATAGAATTAAACATACAAAAAATAAATTGAGCATAACAATATTATTTAATATCTACATATGCCTCAATAAGCATCAACCACAAATTAAACACCTTATTTTGCACTTCATCTAATTGAACAAACCCAACCAAAAATAACGAACAACTATTAACATACTTAGCATATTTAAATCAATCTATATTTGACATACCTAAATCTTGCAAAAATATAACAAAAATTCTTCATATATAGAACACATTATAAAAAATTAAATCATACCTCAAAAAACATTCATGGCTTACATATTTAACATTTTATAATAAAAAAACTTGTTTCACTTAAATTATTCACTTTAATAAAACATAATATACATGCTTAACATATTTAACATTTTCAAATAACCAAATAATTATTACAGATCTACATACTTAACATGTTTTACTCCACTTATTCTAATATACATATTTAATAAATTAAATAAAAAACTAACGTTATTTAAATTTATATTCAACGGAAAAAATAAATTATTCAAACTAAACAAATTATAAAAAATTAAATCATACCTCAAAAAACATTCATGCCTAACATATTTAACATTTTATAATAAACAAACAATTATTGCAGATCTACATACTTAACATGTTTTGCTCCACTTATTCTAATATACATATTTAATAAATTAAATAAAAAACTAACGTTATTCAAATTTATATTCAACGGAAAAAATAAATTATTCAAACTAAACAAACTATAAAAAATTAAATCATACCTCAAAAAACATTCATGCCTAACATATTTAACATTTTCTAATAAATAAACTTGTTTCATTTAAATTATTCACTTTAATAAAACATAATATACATGCTTAACATATTTAACATTTTCAAATAACCAAATAATTATTGCAGATCTACATACTGAACACGTTTTACTTCACTATTCTAAAAAACTAATGTTATATAAATTTATATTCAACGGAAAAAATAAATTATTCAAACTAAACATTCATGCCTAACATATTTAACATTTGATAATAAACAAACTTGTTTTATTTAAATTATTCACTTTAATCAAACATAATATACATGCTTAACATATTTAACATTTTCAAATAACCAAATAATTATTACAAATCTACATACTGAACACGTTTTACTTCACTTATTCTAAAAAACTAACGTTATATAAATTTATATTCAATGGAAAAAATAAATTATTCAAACTAAACAAATTATAAAAAATTAAATCATACCTCAAAAAACATTCATGCCTAACATATTTAATATTTAATTATAAACAAACTTGTTTCATTTAAATTATTCACTTTAATAAAACATAATATACATGCTTAACATATTTAATATTTTCAAATAACCAAATAATTATTGCAGATCTACATACTTAACATGCTTTACTCCACTTATTCTAACATACATATTTAATAAATTAAATAAAAAACTAACGTTATTCAAATTTATATTCAATGGAAAAAAAATTATTCAAACTAAACAAACATGCTTCTGCTAATTTTCATATACCCGAAAAATGAACATCACATATCAAATTAACACAACTTGAAAGCGGAACAATTCTACTAACCTTCACACACCCGAAAAATCAATCAGATTACAGACAGTGACGGCACTAGCGGTGGCACTGGCGGCGGCAAAACGTGAAAAACAAAGACGTAAAAAATATCAATTAACTTAACAATTTCAATTTCAAACAATAAATTAAGCAAAAATATCACTTACCGTTAAATTTTTCGATGACCAAAACCTTGAAATCTCACTTTCTCTCTCTTCCTCCTCCTCCCTCCCTCTCTTTTCGAACACTTTCTCTCTCTATTTCTCAAAATACTGTTCGAAATCTCACCCTCCCCCCAATTTAAAGTCGGGCAAATTAGGCAGCTCGAGATCCGCGCGGAATTCCGACGGAATAATCGACGGATTCCGACGGATTCTGACGGAATTCCGTCGGAAATTACGACGGAATCCTGTTCCGCCGGAATTTCCGACGGAAGTCCGACGGAAATTCCGTCGAACAGCCCGAATTCCGACGGAATTCCGTCGGAATTTCCGTCGGATTTTCTGACGTCGGAAAATCCGTCGGAAATTTAAAATTCCGTCGGAATTCGTCTGAATTCCGTCGGTTTGTCAGCAATTTTTCCGACGCTGTCTGACGCGTCGCTTTGTCCGTCGGAGCTGAGCAACGTTTTTGTAGTGTTACTATTGACGAATGCAGCGTAAGCTTCTTATTTCTCCTTGAGTTTTTGTTTTATCTCCTCATTCCACTACCAAGCTTGTTTTATTCCGCCTCTGTTTCTTATAAATGTACCTCCAAATGCACTCTATCATTGCTTTCCACATTTTGTCTACATCCTCTACTTGTTTCTAGCTCCCTTCTACTTTAATCTTATCTAATAATTTTGTTATAGTCTCCTTCGTAAGATTTTACCATCTAACTCTAAGATCCACAATCCTTCTCTTATCCATCTCGGAACTTTTAATATCCACATCCATCACCAATAACCTATGTTGTGTCCCCAGATATTCACTTGATATCATTTTAAAATCCTTACACATCCTCCTATTGTTCGCTCTCTGATTAAAGACTAGTTAATTTGAGTCTTTGTGATGTCACTTTTAAAGGTCACCAAGTGTCGTCCCTCTTCTTAAAATGAGTGACATCAATTTATAAGCAATCGTACAATTTAGAATTGACACCCTCTATTACTTTTTCCCCATAACCAAAACTTCCTTGCGTCGTACTAAGCCCATATGCTTTTGTACCAATATGCCCATTGGTTTCACCTCCTAAAAAACGTTTCTCACTCTGAGGTATGCTCTGAATAACCTCAGCGAAGTCCTCCATAAATTATCGCTTAACTTCATTCGTCAAACCTAATTGAGATGCACAAACACTTACTGCATTGAGGATTTCTAACTGCATCACTAACTTAATTGACATAATACGGGCCACTCTTGTGCTTCACCTCTACCACTTGATCAGCCAACTCCTTACCAGCCATAATAGCAGCTCCATTTTTAGCTCTACTAAATTCTGAACGCCAGAGTTTATACCCATCAATTTCTCTTACTTTGGCTCCCACCCGTTTAGTCTTAAATATAAGGTATATTAGCCTAACGTCTATAGAAGGGTACATCTAATTCTATAGATGTGCTAGTAAGAGTTCCGTTATAACCCTTCTATGGTAAGCATATTAAATGACTTTACATATTTTCTCAAATTTTAATTAAATTTTCAAGAGTGTAACAAACTTAAGCCAATAAGCATTTTACAAGTACACTAACAAGCATTTATTCAGACAAACAAAATAGTATTTGTTTAGTGATGAAAAATTGCTTCATATGTAATGAGCATTTAACTTATTAACAAACATCTCATGATGAACAATCAACGAATGCACTAATAAACATTTAATAATCCATGCCATGCTAAGCATTTTTTATATCAACAAATTAGCACCATTTGTCCCAAGACATTAATAAAGTAAATTGAATTAATATTACATCATATGAGCAGGTCTTACTGGAGCAAAATAACATAAATTGTATAAGTATTTCACTATATATGGGATCAACATTTTTGTTAGAGGATAAACCTATTCCTGAGCTATCAACCATAAGTTTAAGCTTTTAGTTGAGTTGATCTTTGAATATGATATCAGAGTCTTTCTAAGGGAGATGTCTCAAGTTCAAATCTCAGTAGCCCCCATATTGATTTATTGCGTAAGGTAGGGGGAGCCTTTGCAGCACCCATGCTTCCAGTCTAAAGGGCATTTGCGTGAGGGGGCGTATTAGAGAATAAACCTATTCCTGAACTTTCAACCATAAGCTTAAACTTTTGGTTGAGATTGTTCTTGAAAGCTTAAGTTTTTTGTTGAGATGGTTTTTGAATATGATATCAGAGCCAGGTTTATCCTCTAACAATTTTATATATCAACATATATATAGGCATGCTTTTATATACACGACATAAGATAGGGAGCATGCAAAAGTTTCACTTTTCTTCTTATATTTGGTCCTAGAACTCTTCTCTTATACCAAATACAAGTGTGTATCCAAACACAACTTGATGAATTTGAAACTATCTATGCGACTGTTAAATATCTTATCTACCTTAGCTAGTTGAAATCTTCATGCCCCATAGACATTCAATAGTAGGGGTGGGCAATGAATTAAATCGGGTTGGGTTAGGGCCAACACTTTTACAAAGTGAACAGGATCGGGTCATATTCAGGTCGTTAATTATTTGGGTCAGGTCGGACCTTCTGTGTAAATAAACGGGTTGGGTCCAGTCGGACCAGCCCATAGATGGCCTGCTCTTGGCCTGTTTTAAAATGGAACAAAGTTACACAAAAACACTATGTATAATAATTATTGTTATGTGTAAAGTACTGGTAATAAGCTTAGTTAATCTAAATATGTAAGCTAGTACGTCAAGCAACTTGAAAAAATAATGGATCACTAAACGGGTCGTTAACGGGCCGACCTGGTTCGGCTTGTTAATATACCTTAATAGGCCGGCCTACTATTGACCCATTCCATTATTGACCCGACCCTTTATTGACCATATTTTAAACAGGGCCGAGCCGTTTAATTCAATAGGTACTCGTCCCATTGTCACCCCTATTCAATATGGTGATGTGGTTACAATCTAACCGGCTAAAAGTTTTTTGGGGGGGGGGATCCAAGATTTAATTCAGATGGGCAAGTCAAAGAAGCTTGCTTCGAGTTACGGTTAATGTGATAAGATGAAGCCATGACCCAATCAAAAGGTATGCATCTCAACACTCGCTTTCAGAACAAATAAATGTTATAACTCTTCTTCATCATATGTCCCACTTTCAATTCCCTCTCGTTTCTCTAGAATAATTTAGCCAAATTCTTTGGAAATTGTCCACAGTGTCACAAAGAAGAATGGATTGATGGGGAAGAAAATTTCTATTAGGCATGCCAATCAAAGTAAACCAACAGAATTAAAAACATTGTTCGAAATTTGATGTATACCAAGGGATTGAGAAAAACTTACATGCGTTGAGTACAGTGCTTAAATTAATTTCAGATTGTGCTAATTTAGATATTGTCATAGTAGTGAATTAACATAACTGGTCAACTTAATTGGATGGACAAAGTCAGGTGCATTTTATCATTTCCAATTGTTCTAATTTGCACTAGATCAACATGGTCGCGCACGTTTTATCATATAAAATTTGTTTAGGTTGAATTCAATTAACCGAATCTATTGCTGAAATGGCACTATTTTATTGTTCTCATACTTAGATTGGATCAAATTTATAGCAACTCTGATTAAGTAATCGATTACAATTAAGGCCAATTTTTATATGTTTATGGGTAAATTGGCCTATCTAGAGGCTCTTATCTCACATGAGCATCCCAGATACACAGGGAAATGCCCAGGGGACGGAAGGGCGAGCATGGAGAAAGAAAATTTCACTATTTTTCTAGGGAGATTTTAATACACACATTCTCGTCAGAAGATAAGTCATATTTCATTAAACCATCCCTTGGATAATTAGTTAACATCATTAAGTCTAGTATAAATGTTGCATATTAAATGTCAATATAATTAAATCTAAGTTATTTAACAAGTTTGTGGTATTAGAAGGAAGTGAATTCACTTGGATGTTGTGTGTAATGGCAACTAGCCCTTGGTTTTCCCGTCCCCTTTGTTCCACATAAGTGGTTTTGGGAATTGGAGTGGAGTTTATCTTTGCCTTCTTTCTTTAGGCTTGTTGAGTAACATTGGACTTGGTTTCTACAGTGGTGTGGGGAAAGAGTCACTGCCACACACACGCGCGCTGCCTGGCCGGTCCAATCCGGGCGTGGCGCAACATGGTCATGGGCTGAGTTTGGGTTTGGGTTTGGGTTTGGGCCTCGTTTGCTAATCGTTTTGGAGAAAATAACTTCTATTTTTATCCGTTGGCATTCCTGGTCAGCCATTGTGCGTTGATTTTCCTCCATGTTTGGCTCAAGTAGAAACTATTTTTAGCAGTCAAGCAGCCATATTTAGCAATTGACATGAGGCTCTCTTTTTTCCTAGCTCAACATCATCTCTTCTTCTCTTCTCCTCTTCTACTGTTCTCTCTTCTTTTCTGGGCAACTGATACACTATGTGTTCTAAGTCTCTAGCCTTGCGTGCGCGTGTTCATAGACTCATTGTGTTAACCTTGAGAAGCGATCAGCAAACTTGATTTGCACCTCGATCGAGCCGAAATCGCTTTCAAGACAATGGTATACAACGACACAGTGTTATTCCTCTCTTTTTGCCATTGATTTAGCCATAACTTTCCAACATTGAATGCATCCTCTTCACCTTCTTGGGTCTTTGAATCTTAACTTGGCCAACACTTTGATCTTTGAACTCACTAATGGTGATCAAACCACAATTTAACAGAGGCGAGTGATTTACAAAAATTTATGTCCAAACTTTCATCCTGACTTTAGAAATTTTAACCGAATATTTCACGGGCATTGATGAAATATTGACTAATTGCCAACTATCAAAATATTCGCAATGCTAAGACATTCCCCCCCCCCCAAAAAAAAGGGTGGCCACCTCAAGAAACAATAGAATAAACCTAACCACCTTGCAAAGGTAGGAACTAAGAATGCAAGAAGGTCGGGGATCAGAGTAAAGTCAGAGCCTACGTTATTATAATTTAGCGAGGGGCCGTAATACTGACAGTTAATTTAATTTTTCAAATTTATAACACGGTATAATAAAAAGATAATTTGCACCAAAAGCTTAAGGAATTCATGGCTGCCTTTTTCCTACTTCAGCTCTGACAAGAAGCAAGAAAACATGCATGGTACCATGCATGTTAGGTGATTCACGAACCACAGTACAAAAGGTCCCAACTATTTTTTGTTTTATCCTTTGACTAATCGAAATTTAGCATTTATGGAGCCACAATTTTTAACCTTCATGACCGCTCTCCACAGGAAGAACGGATTAAAGCATCAAAATAACACCAAAATCTTGCAATGGGTTAAGTTGACAGAGGCTGTCCGGGGCAATTGCAGTGAGTAGAAATAACCAAAAGTAAAATGATAAATGTCTTGCTATAATATACTTTTTATATGTCTTGTTTTGATCTAAAAATCATATTATAATATTTTTAAACTGAAAAAAATGGTACGATCAAATAGCAGAAGTATATTACAACTTATAAATTATATGAATTATCTTCTATGTATCCATAATTTACTATAATTCTAAAAATACGCGTAGCACATGCCCTCCCGTATAGGGTCATGTTACAATTAGAGTGTCTTAGATTTTACATATCAATTGGGCAATTAACTAAAAGTCATGCATGTAAATTCAAATGAGGTTCCAATCCAAAACCAATTGGTGATGGGTGAGGTAACTCACAAATTTATATAAATACTCAAACCATTTAATTTTATCAGTGTGGGACAATATTCACTTTTATATTCTTTCATTGTATCTATCTGAGACAATGCCCACTTTCATACTCCGACAAAGTGTCATTTAATACTTCGTTGCCATAACCGACAAATATTTAAAATTAGCAATTTATAACGAAGTGTAATCACTGAAAATTTGATTGTTTTAATTATAAAATATGTTATTTTAAGATGACGCAAGACATTTAAGGGTATTTTGTGGGAAGACATTTATTACTACTCAAACAAAAATAGGAAGTTCTTGTTCAATACATATCGCAATCTCATGTACAAGTACTTGGAGTATGAGTGGCATAGATTTTTTTCCCATTATTTTGGGCAATTTATTATATACACCCAGGAGCATATGCTCTCATATCTATTTTATATATTTTTTGGGTGTATTTGTCACATATTTTATATTTTAATATATAACTATTTATATGTCATATGAGAGTACATACACTCGGGTGTATAATATATGCTTTGATTATTTTGTAGACCAAGATTTGGATGTATATGTAGGAAAGCAATTAGACACTTAGGATGTTGGGGCTCGTCCCGTTGTTACTCCCGATCGATCCTCTGCAACTAAACTTCACTTGGTCATCCTATCGCAGCGATCCAATAGAAGGAGATTTTTATCCATCTAGAAAAAATGACAACCTAAAACTTAATAACCTAATCTAAATCCAAGTCAATACCAAAATTAAGATTATTTGATTTACGCCTAATTCCATCTAATTTAGGTTGGATCCAGAAGATTGGGCCCTAAATATTAATCTACATGTGAAGCTAGTCTGTTCAGAAAGTTTAAATTATTTATGAATATTCCGCCTTTGAGTGTTGGAGTGTACTCTACGAGAAGTTCAAAGGAAACTTGGCCCAATTGCATTCATGATAGTCTTAACCAAGCCTGCACTAGGGGGAAAAAGAGATGAGATCCTAATCCAGTAATCTCAATTAAATCTCCCAGAAAGAGGAAAATACATAGAGAATAAAAGTATTTAAGAAAGAAATCTAATACAAGTAGGACTAGAATACTAGTATAGAATCGTTGATAGATTTCCTCCAAATTCTATGTAGGCAACTGATGAATGTCATATTTGTATAGAATTTCATAAATGTTCTAGAGTCATTTTAGAGTGTTGGTATGCTTAATTGTATGACTTCTGCCCTTATTTCTACTATTACACTTGGCTTCGCTCATTTTCATAGTTTGCAAATTTTCACTTTATGAGCCCAATTATGTGAGTTGAATGAAGATTTAGAGGCCTTGTAGATCAAAGAAGATGGCAAGGAGGACCAAAGACACTCGACACGGACAAATTGTGGCTAGAACCACGGTCCAGGGAAATCCAAGAAGCAGCAAGTTAAAAAAGGGAGAGCCACCAGGACAAAGGGCCCCATAATCAAACCGTAGTGGGGGTCACCCCCGAGCCTACTGGATTCTTTCGTGCCTATTCATGTTCCATGTTGCAGTTTGCATACTTGATTTCAGTGATAAAAGTCACATTTTAATGCTTCATTCATTATCCTATTCCAATTCACTCTTCAACAATCATCATCTAGTTAGGATTTAGATTTATATTAGAGAGTTGAGAGCAAGTTGAATGTGAAGATATGCAAGGATTCCGGGTGGGGTTTGCATCTACCTATACAGGTACGCATCGGCTGAGCAATTCCTCTCCCTTCTCTTCTTTTTTATCTTTAGATTTTTATACTTTTCATATTAGTATTGATTTTTATGTTAAATTTTGAATTATTAATCTTAGAATTGAGTTGAATTCTTGTGATTGAACCAATTCTGGTTTTGATCTAAAAGTCCTTTAAATTTACTGGGTTTATTCTATTGAATTTTAGACGTTGGTTTGCTAGAAAGAAACTTGATCAATTTCTCGCTCGTTTTAGATATTTGGTAAAGAAGTAAAAAGTGAAACTAGATGTTGGAAAATTAAAATTCAATTTAAGTGTGTGAGATCTTGAGAAAGACTCACCATTTAAGAAAGCCCTAAGATTTGATGATCGCATTCTTAATGATTTTAGATTAATCTAAAACCATGGAGAAATGGTAGTTGATTATATTTAAGAATTTCATTTCACCTTGAAAGAGGGGTTTGATAATTCGATTATCGATTTTGGACTTACCATCTAAAGAAGAGACGCTTGACTAATTCTTGAGTTGGAAAATTACTTGATCTGATTAAATTCCTTAGTTGTTTACCTGTTAGATTACATAAGTAGGATAATTCAATTTCATTTGCAAATTTTGATTCGCTTAGCCTATCTTGAGGAATATAACCTGATAGCTTAAACTAGTTTATGTGAGAGATGATTTTGATTTGCTACAATACCACCGTACCCTTACGGCCCTATCAGCAATGTTGGAATCAACATTAAGGGCAAGCTAAGCAATCTAATTGTTTCTTTACCTTATTTCTCTATTCCAAATTCCCTCTCTAATTTAAGCATTAAAGGCTCTCTAAGGAGCAAACTTCACTTGCTTCCTTTTAGAATTCTTTACGAGTTCTCACGATGGGAATCACTTCCTCTCAAGTTCCACCATTCAAAGTTGGGAACACATCCTTTCTACTCTAGATTGAAAACACTATCTAAGTCGAAAACATTATCTAAGCCAGAAACTGCAGCAACCTAAAACTTTCTAACTGCTATCACTTATACCGTTAAAACTGGTCATTAACGAATGGTTAGTAGTATCAAACTTAACTTTAATCCAAAATAATTCAACATTCAACTTGATCAATTCCAACCCAAAACACTGTCAAACTTGCCCTAAGCAGAAATGAGCGCTTATTAAGCTGAATGACGTCGACATTAACTACGCAATAGAATGATTATCCTACCCCAAAAAAAAATTAAAAAAAAGAAAAGTCAAAGATACATTGTACAAAAAAGTACGCAAATACAATGCCATCAAAAAAATAACAGCTTAATCATTGACAAGTCAATAGAATTTGGTAGAACATTTTTTAATAAAAAGAGGCAACAAAATAACAAAAAATAACATGAAGCAATAATTAATCAAATGATCTATGATCAAATTGAGAACAAGATTAAATTCATACCTATCTTTTTAATTAAAGAATTTCTTTTAGATTTTTTTAAAATTGATAATTAAACATAGTGTACTACAACTATAAGAAAAATATAAAGTATTATACACCCCATCAGAAAAGAAAACTAAACAAAGAAATGGGCTCCCAAGCCTAGTGGAAATACTATATATAATAGAGACAGTTAAGGACAAAGATCATTCAATATTATTCCACACACATAGGCTCATTTCTAATTTCTTCTAAGTCAATCCTACATCAATGGAGGACTTTCGCAGCACTGATGATGAATTATTGACCACATTGCCAATCGAGCTTATTTGCCTGATAATCCACTTTCTGTCTTACCCACATGCAGCGACAATGAGACTGTGGTCAAAGGAATGGAGAGATTTCTGGGATACAGTATTGGCTCAGAATGGAGGAATCCATGATTTATATGGCTCACTAACAAGCTTCTTGGATCATATCGGCGATTGCGATCCAACAAGGTATCCTTGGAACCTCTTTTACCAATTGGGTGCAAAAAATTTCCTTTTTGCTTCTGTCTTAGGAAACCGGCAGCTCCGTCTAAACTTCTACAGACCGCAAGAAAAATCTCCACCCATGTTCGACTTAAGCCTCAAGCCGAGTACTGGTCAATTTGCTACGTCTTCTCCTCCGATTAGCTCCACATTCTATGTGAAAACCCTACATTTAAAATCTGTCAGCCATTTGACGTATTCCATCGTGTCATCTTTGGTGACAAACTTCAACTTTCTCGAGAACTTGCAGATCGAGGGATGCAAAGGTATGCACTCGTTGCATATCTCCGCCCCTAAGGTTATGAAGCTTGGCGTTGTCGACTGTTTGCAACTGAGTACACTTCATTTGGATACTCCGAACCTTGAATCCTTTTGTTATAGAGGGCCTCGGCCATGGATTTTGGTGGATGGTCAAGATCGATACATGTTAAAAGAAGTGATGCTAGACTTCAGGCAAGGTGCTCGTTCTAAGCACCTTGGAAGTTCCCCTCTTTTGCTTTTATCCTCCTTGATGAATGTCACCTGTGCAACAATTTGTGCCTGGAGTTATCAGGTACATTTCTTAGATCCTTGAACTCTTGTTTTAACCCATGTAGTATATTTTGTTTTATTTCTTAATTGTTTGATTTAATTTATTTAATTCGTTATTCCAGGAAGTTATTATATCTGGGCTATATTTGAAGTGTGACACATTCAAATTTGCTCAATTAAAGGAGTTACGCTGGATTGAGAGGGCAATTGATAGTCACAGAATTCATATGTTGCTTTCCTTCCTGAATTTATGCCCTAACTTGGAAAAGTTGTTTATAATTGTAAGTATATATCTTTCTTTGTTTTGTCAGGTTCCTTTTTTGGGATAGACACCAATAATATCACTTTTAAGTGTATTAGATAATCTAATATTTAGATTTGGTGCCCTAGCAGGCCAACCTTTGCACCTATTTATTTTGAATATACAATTATCAAAATATAGATGCTTTTTGACTTACCAATGTGATGAAATTATAGCTTATTTATTATATATGAACTGTGTATTTATGTTCAATTCTTAGCTACAATTCACATGTGATAAGTAAACTACCACTTCAAGGTTTTTAAATTCCAGATTATTTTTTTGTCTATACCCTTGTTAAGTCATATATAGATAGTTTTACCATCAAGTTAAAATTTGGTAACTTATTTATCGCACAAGAACACTATATTTTTGTTCACTTTTCCAATAACATTGCCCATATGTGACAAATAAATTACTTTGTAATTAAATTGACGAGTCAAAGCATCGTTGAATTAATGTCCATATATTAAAATTATAACCTCAAAAGTCAGCATGCTAGAGGTTAAATTCAAAAGTCGAAGTATTTTGTCCCAAAACTATGCAGTTGGAATTATTGACCGTCAAAAATCTTTTCTTTTTCCGTAAAGCAAGTTGCCTAATAATTAGGCCTTCCGTACATAAAAGGTGGATCCAAGTGCTGCTGCCAGATGGAGGGGGGAAAATAAGTACTAGCTTAGAGTAGATCCAATGAAGGCGTAGCCCATAACATAACTAAGCCTACAGAGAGCTTGTTGGCGTCCTATGAATTCCTCCACATGAGGACATTTTTGCATCCTAATACTTCATTGAACCCAATAAATCATATATTAGACCATCTTACATAATATATATCATGAGACAGATAATTTTATAATATCTTTTAATAGTAATTGGGGTGACTAATAATACATTTATGGGTGACTGTAATAAAAGTCACTGCTAGGTGAATTATTAGTCGCCTAAATTAAAAAAGTCACTCCAAAATACATTAATATTATTAATCACTGCAAGACCTCAGAAAAGCCAATCCTAAAGGCATTCATCTCACAATAACTCTTATATAAAATGATCTCATCCAAAAAATAAGGTAACTGAACCTAGGACACAAAAGGTAAGATTCTTAAATAGGTACTGGTAAGAATTGTGTAAAATGCAGTTTGGCTGATATATTCTTCAATACGCATACGTAAAATGTCTATTGACCAGTGTCACCCTTAAAATATTTTTTTTAAAAAAGAAGTAAGAATATATCTAGTCAATTGGCGTGAATGAAATTAAGAAATCTTACCTACATTTCATTGCCTATAATGTAGGTATCAGCTATATCAACCGGTAAAGTTTTAAGAATCTCTATAAAAAAAAATTAAGTTCAACGTCTATTTATATTGGTCGGTGTATTTTCCTGCAAAGAAAAGAATATGCCAACAATTTGGTTATTAATTTTTTTTTTTTTTTAAAAAAGATGGTGGAGGGTGGACCTAATGATCAGATATATATATATATATATATATAGATATATATATAATATATATATATATATATTATATATTATATATATATAATATATCTATTCTATATATATATATATATATATATATATATATATATATATATATATAGAGTTTTGTACTCATAGGTAAAATATAGTTCATATATTGGGAACGGGTCAGCTCAAGTAAACTTGTTTAGTAAATAGGTCAATTATATATGTGCCAGCTTTTAAAATAGTTTAAACTTACTCCACATTGAAAAATATCGTGTTTTCAAGCTAAATTGTCAAATCATGTTGACTTCGGCTCTAAACATTTTCGCTTCATGTCAGGTTCGTGTTTCTCTCAATAATTTCATATTGAGCTCGGATCGCATCATCGTATGGAATCAAACTTTTTCAAATCTAGTTATTTGTATATGTGTGTTCAAACTAGCTTTAGATGCAACCAGAATTTAACTTAACGGTAATCCTTTAAATAAAAGAACAATCGATGATTGAATAGGCAAGCTGGCGTCTTGGTAGCAGGACATGTTAAAACAACCAAGCAGTGCAACTTTTTTGAGCTATGATATTAAAGTTTGAATTAGTGTATCAGAACATTTCTTGGTTTGTAATCTTCTAATGCCTTACTGTTTTGCTTTTCCAATTTATAAAATTCAGGTTGATACAAAAAGCTACAAATTTCCGGGCATCAGCATGGCAGAGGATGTTCATGGCTCCACCAGTAGAGTGAAATTGGCAAATCTTGAAGTAGTGAAGATTGAGGGATGCAAGGATGAAACGGATGAAAAATTGTTGGTGGAATCTCTGCTAGATGCATTCATTGGTGGAATCTCTGCTAGATGCATTCATAAAAAAGCCAAAAATTATTTCGAAGTTCAGAAACAAAAATTTTTGCAGGTTGATAAACCGTGAATTTTCATCACAGGAATGTATGTCGAGGAGTTATGGAAGCAACCATAATTTTGATGTTACTAATGTTGAAAATACTTGGTTTTCACAGCCTAAGGATCCTCACATGAAATGACCTTTTGGCTAAATAAAAAATAATTCATGTTCATTGTGTAAATATACCATGAATTTGTGTATATATAGAGTAATGATATGCATAGCTGATGCCATCTTGTTCGAGAAAGAGTGGCTCATCCTGATCGTTCTTGTGATCCACTATATTCTAGTTGTGCAAGCATTTCTGGCTACCGGCCTCTTCGCCATTCCTTAACATGCAAATTGAAGAATTGTGAGATAAGATATTGAAGTTCTATTTGACATATGATCATAATTGTATTTTTCTCTTCGTTCATTTGTAATCGTCTTGTATAATAAATTCCATTTGTAAATATCCACAATAATAACAACTAGGCATCCACTCGGGTAAGCCACTGTAAACCGAATTCACAGTACATATATCATCAAGATGTGCAATGGCTTAATTTGTGTCACAGAGAAGTTAGTGACAAGTGTTCTAGATATCGATACTAGAAAAATCATTTAAGTGTGATAAGTAAGCTATTATGTCATTGATTTAATTAATAAAACTTCGTTTAATTATTGTAGTAGGCACGTGGTAGGCAAAATAAATACCTATAAAGTTTGAAATGATGGACATTAATTTTAAAGCTGGAATTACTTCATTTTAATATTCCAAAGTTAAAATTATTGATATTTACAAATTTACCTATAAACTCAATGCTTTCGCCTATTAGTTACCAATATATCTCATTAGATATTGTTGGCTGGCTCTAGGATACTAGGGTTAGATGGCCTTAAACACCACCTTAGTAGTTGGCAATTAACAAGACCCTAAATCTATTGAAAGGGAGGTTTAGGGAATTTAACCTATATCAATTTTTTTTCAAAAAAAAAAAACCCCTCAAAACATTCTCATTCCCCCCATCTTCCTCTCATTGCTGTCTCAACATCATTGGGTTCAGGTTTGGGATGTGAATTATAATGGTGACTCTAGTAGCTACCGATTGTTCCTATTATCGATTTTATGCGTAATTTCTGAGCAATCAGATCCTTCACTTCCACACCTAAAGGTCAGTCCTTCATCTGCCTTCAGCGTTATCAAAGCCTAAGTTGCTCGGTTTTGCCCCAATTAATTCGACTATAATATACCAATATGATTAGCTCATTTAGTTTTATAATTATGCTATTTAATTTATGCCAACATGATTTTCGTATGTCGATTGAATAGTTTTATTAGCATAATTGTTTCTGCCTTAAATCCCTACAGCCCAGAGACCTAGTGAGGCCTTGCCTCGACACCCCTTCCACCATTAGCACCAGGATGCAGCTGGTGTGGCAGCTATCCCGGGTAGGCTTTAGTGGCATGTGTCATAGTGAAGCCCAGAACCCTCACACCCATACACATGAGGGGGGAAAACGAAAAGTGGTAGAAGAAGGCCAAGGACCTAAGACATACCCATCAAAACCACTATGGCGGTATGGGACGTGTGCGTCACGTGTTGCCACTGAATGAAGTTTCAGGTTGCCTTCTTTTTCCTCTGATCTCCAAACCCGTCGTCCTATGAAACGCCAGCTAGAAAATCCCAAAAACCACCCTTTTGGGTATGCGTTAACCCATGTGCCACCACCTATGTGGTGCGTTGGCGGCGTGGGTTACACCCCTTGACTCGATTTTGGCCAATCTACACCGTAGTCGGGGTAGTTTTAGCTGGGGTACAATGGGGCAATCGTTTTGTGCCTTGTTATCACAGAGAAGGTCAATGGTTTGACATCATTTGGATTGTGTGTTCGGGCGATGGTTTGGCAATTGTGATCATGCAGAAAGAATCGCCATGGATTAGGTATAAAAGACCAAGGGGCAGAGCTTCCAGAGCGACAAGTTCGAGCAAGGAGCTTTGAGCTCCATTTTCTCATGTTTGAGAGGTTAGAGAGGGATAGAGATGGCCAGTGTTTTCGGGGCTAGGGATTTTATTTTAGGGTTATCGCCCTTTTTCGTCTGAGAATTGTCTGTTTTGTTTGGAACCATACCCTCCTCAAATGGTCCTTTTTTTTTTCTTTGTTTATTGTTTTGAGTCATCAATAATCAGGATTTGTTCTCTGGCCATAGTTTTATTGATCTCTTTTGCACGGATAAATTCTTGCTTATGCTCAATTAAATTTATCTCATGTTATTTTTTAAAGTATTGCAAAATATGTTATTGAGTAGTATTGCATGAATTTGTTTCAAGGTTCATAAATTTCAAATTCATAGTAATTATAAGAATGTGTTTTATATAATTATTTGCGAATGATATTAGAATATGTTACATGAAATTATATAAATCACTTTTATGTAATACTATGTTTGAATTTTTGCTAATATCATTTTGTAACATGTTATTACAAATTCGTTTTATATTTTTGTGAATACGTTTCATAATATGTTTCATGTTATTACATAAATATGTTTCATATAATAATATGAATTTTTGGTTATATAATTGTATATTATATGTCATTAAATAGATATATGAAATGACTAAGTTGAATATCTTCATGTAAATGTGTTTTACATGATTAAGTTGAATATCTTTGTGATATTTACCACTCAATGTGTTAATTAGTCTAGCATTTATATGCTCCATAAGTTCTATGGAAAAATGTGGTAATTGAATTATAGAAGTTTCTAAATCATATATGTATGCGATGATTATAAGCTTAGCAAAATTTCCAAACATATGATATGAATGATAAGATTTTTGATAATTTAATATATGCCTAACAACCATTTTGTATATAATTCTAGATATGACAGCTAAAAACATGATTGGTGGTTTGTCCACTGATGAAAAGATGGGTTGCATTAACTATGAAATATGGCTTTTGAAGGCTCAGTTCGTTTTCAACAAAGGTGATGTATTAGAGCACTGATGACTTCTATGTCTGCTCTTACTGCAACACCCATACCCCCAGGGCTAAAGTATTAGTCATTTTGTAAATTTTGAAATGAAACAGATATAATTTCATCTAAAAATCGACCATGCCTTACACTTACAGCCTTACATTTAATAACTGTAATAAAGAAAGGCATAAAGGACAAACCTAACGAAGCTCAATCAAAACTCTATGAGTCACACGTCCAGAGTACACAAATTGTAACCTTAAATAAAATAAAGAAATGGAAGGTACAATTCGATCACACATCCAGAGCGCTGGGGTTTATATCCCGCAATCTTTCAGCATTTAATAACTAAAGACGAGAATCTAATCAAATGGTTGTCTCACATTGTTGTATAGAGCGACAACTAGACAGTATGTACTATATGAATGAAGGAGTCAAACTTACATATGCTCAGAAGAGCTTGCAATCCAAAGTGATACATCATACTAACTCCTAAACTTAAATATATACATTAGGGAATACCTTAATGCCACCTAACAAGAACACACAAGAGAAACCAAGCTACCTCATAGAACCAAGTAATGCTCACATGCTTTCAAGAACATAGGGGAAAAGGGGGAAAGAGAGGAGGTGAGCTACCACATCCTCAGTGGATAATCCGTAATCCCAAAAAATAAAAAAATCGCATACAATATCATAAATAGTAGACACCCTGAAATTGTATTTAATATTAGCGTATTAGACACACAAGATCCCAAAATCATACCATCCTTTAATGCATCCCAATCGTTGAGGTTGATAAGTAGTTTGATTCCCAATTAGACACTTAACATCAGAGAATTCGACCTAGTGCTACCTCTGAGTTCTTTTAGCAGGAAATGGAAAATAGCATGCGAAGTGTATGCAAACCTCTATCCAATCCAAGTTAATTCTTTACAAAATTGCTTTCTCTCTAAAGAATTCGTTTATAATTTGATAAGAACCTTTTTCAAATAGTTCATGCACTTTTCCAAATCTTTACATTGGCATAAATCAGAATCGAGAGATTTTTAACTCATAACGAGTAATGAAATAACTTTTAGGGTATTATATTCATATGTGGGTACTCTCGTTAGGTGAGTGACACAACTCACAATTTTATTATCCCCAGGGCCTCCCAAAGTTGACGTGCTCCTATCCTCATCAGGATAATGATAACTAGGATTCCTGCTCCAATTAGAATCTTAAGGTCTCCGCCCGAGATCAAGTCCTTTATATTAGCAGTATTCTCCTAACCCAAAACATCTCGAATGCAATTCACTTTCAACACATCTAGCATTAAAATTGCCCGTTATAGCATAACAATGGTATTCCATTATCAAGAAGGCTACTGACGCCTTAACAACGACAAAAATCGACTTCTAAAAAAAAATAATAAATTTCAACTTAACTGAGAAAATAGGTAAATGATTTATTAGCGAAAAAAACCTCCAATTTCATATAAAAAGACTATTAAAACTCATTTTCGGAAGCCACGGGTTTGCAACTAACTCATAGTTAGTTTCTATTAAAAGAACTCAGCAGTTTGATTCTACAAATCAACAATATGCTTCCAGGTTTGCTAAATTTGTTCAAAGCATATAGAAAATGAAACACTAAAAACATACTCGCAACCTTTACATGACACTTTATTAATTCAAAAGGATAATGATTTAACATTTTAGACAATGATTCAACAAATTGAATGGTTCAGTTGAACCATTCAGCGAATCCGTTCAATGTTCTTGGTTCAAGATGCGGTAACGATCATGGCCCTAAACACGGAAAAACAGGGCAGTAGGTTGTACCTAGAATAAGGGGAGATAGGGGCAAGTCACTGCTCGGTTCACGAACCCAATTCACTGTTGAACTGATTCGCTAAACCACTCAATTGGCTTCCCTGTTCCCTACTTAACTCCTAGACAAAACAGAGCAAGCATAGGTTGAGCGCAACAACAACATCACCACAACTTAGACATTAACACTACAACTAGATTTGGGCATTAATATGTTAAATTTTATATATTAATTGGGCAATTAACAAATAGTCATGCATATAAATTCAAATGAGATTCCAACCCAAAATCAATTGGCAATGAATGGAGTAACTCATAAGCTTATATACATCCTCAAGCCCTCTAATTTCATCAATGTGGAACAATACCCACTATCATATTCTTTAAATTTTACCAATGTGGGACAATACCCACTTTCATACTCCAATACGCCCCCTCACATATGGGCCACTAACAAAGCCCAACAGGTGCACACAATTTAATCAGATGAGGATAGTGATAAATCAAGATCGAGCAACCTTAATTAAATCACAACAAATACACTTCACAAATTCATCAGCTTAACACTCAACCCGAACTCCCTCTTCATAGTATCGCCCACAGAATAACCTGAAAATCATCTCTATTTCAACCCAATTATCTCAATCAATTCATTGTATCTTCCTTACTTCCATAATTACTCAATTCACTGTAATTATATCTCAAGAACACAATCAAACTTCCATGGCCAAATCAAAAAATCTTGAAAATTAACTAATAATTTTTAGAATTAAGAATCAAATATTGTATTCCAACCTAGAGGGCCCAATTTAGGGTTAATTGGGTTGAGTTTGATGCTGGGTTCGAGTCTCTCCTAGCTGCTTACACTACTGTTTTGCATCTCCCCTGCACTGCATTGCGACAGTGCTCGACTACTCCCTTCCCGTCGTTGTCGCGGCTACTGTTGGTTATGTATGCCTCATCACGTCTCCCTCTTGCTCTCCTCTCCCTCTTTGGATCTACCAGTGGAAGGAATCGATGATTGAAGAATGATGACGATAGGTATGGGGGTATGCTAATCGGAGAAGCTGAGTTCTATGTTTTCTTTTTGCAGATGAAGCACTTGATGTTGTGAAGTGGAGCTGGGTAATGGGTGCCTGGCACTTTGAGTGTAATTGCCCCCATTTTCTTTTTTCCCCCTCATCTACTAGCCCAAAATTATAAAATACTTAGGCCTAATAGATAAGCCCACAAGTTCTAGTATCTGTTAGACCGATCGAATTTACTAATTCAGCTCGTTTTAACTCTTGACTATTTACTAATTTTACGTAAAATCACATAATAAATCAAGAAAATCCAGAAATTGATGGACATAAATTAATACACTTAATCAACACACGAAATTTAATCTAATATAGCTGATATAATGAAATTCGACTAATAAAATAGCTACTCAAATTAATTAGTTTAAACTTGAAAATGTACAACTATTACACTCTCTTCCCTTAAAAGAATTTCATCTTCGAAATTTTAAAGTCTATGGTACAGCAAACCACACAACTCAACAATAGATTCCAAAATTTTACCCTCCTCTTATATATAGATTTTAAATTAGAAAAGAAAGTTTATAGTATCCAGCTGCCTCTTTGTCAGTCCTCTTTAAGTATTTACTCACTCTATTAAGGCGCTGAGGGAAAATCACGTATAAAAGGAGCAAATAAGTTGACATGGATAACCATATTAAACTTATTTTACAAAATACAGTAACTCTCAATGATATATCTAGGCATCCAGCTTGACTAGTATAACAGCCAACAAAATGGTTATGAATCACCTTGAGTTGACATTTAAAGGTCTTTCATCCATAGGAGTCAAGGCACATACCAAGATTGAGTCACTGGAGACATGCTAAATCGATCTCGTTCTAAAGCATGCAGGAGCCAAATCCTTCTAGCATCAAGTCAATTCTCCGGGGCTTCTTTATGACATCAAAATAGTAGGGCATCACATAGTCTCACATCGCTTCATACCAATAACAACAACACTTAAAGTACACCCTAAGCTGTAATGACATGACATAGAAAATTAAGCCAGCACATCGAAAATCAAGGATAATCAACAGCATCAATCCATATTACATGTATACACTGAGCAAGTTACTGGGAACAAGACATACAATTATCAATTAACAAGCCGAATACAGCCTAAGAAACATGGTCTCATAGAAGCACAGACTTATGAGTAGGGAGTTCTATGCATCTCTTATACACAGTTTGTCTAAAGAAGGTGGGGGAAGTTGTTCCTTGGTTGAGATAGGTCTGGCACAAATATTTTTATGGCTGCACTTAGATAGCTTAGCTAATGGGAAGTTCTACCCTAGGGTGCCCATAAGGAATTGGTCATCCCTAAATTGCGGGAACATGTAAATAAATTGACATGCTCATGGAGATGACTCTCGGCCTCTTGCACACCCATTGGAATGTCACAAGTTTATGACACAACACAACCAAGTCACACTAGATTCTTTGCTTCATTCAGTCACATTAACAACCATGTTTCACAACTCGGTGGTCAAGTAATCCAATATGACCATGTGGACACCTATCACATTTTCAGGTCTCTTAGTTCCTATGAGCAAGCATATGTACATGTAAATGTATATCCTAGGTTCCAAAAATAGTCGTGGTAGTATGAAAAATGGTAGCATGACAACCCAACAACAAGACAACCAGAATAGACAAAAGGCCACGCACAAGAACTAGGATATAGCAAAACAGAAATTGAAGCAAACCTAATGGCTAGCAAAGCACAATTTTAGAGTTTCCTATGAAAATTACGATCTAGTACATGAAACCTATCGTGCAAACACATAATGCAAGTTAGATCAATCATGTCATGCCAGGGCAGTCAATTGAGCCATTCTAACAACTATTTTACCCAACTTCACCATCAAATTTAGAGCTAAGAATTCAACTATGATCTTGGATACACTAGCATGCTTCCATCCTTAAACATGAGATATACAAAGGTGAACACATACGAATGCAGCCTTTTACAGTCACTACATTATGCATTAAATAGATGCATATACAGCCACTCAACTATAACATCAGATAATGCAATTACTGGTGTGCAAATAATGACTCAAAGGTCAGACCATGCGACAACTCACATAAGTTAAATGATTCGGCTAATTCAGCCACATGCCTAACCAAATCAAGCTAAGCAAACATCAAGAAGTCATTTATTAAATAGTTCATTCCCAAAACGCATCAATGACCATTTCATAACTAGTCCAAGTAACTACGTAAGCTCCTATGAGCTTAGCACTACGTGTAGTGCGCATTGATATTGGAAAACACCTAAACTCACTCGTTGTCACACAAGACTGTACCTATATAACCGCATACAAATGCAAACCCCAATTTGCAACTTATAATTGCAGGATAAGTCTTGAGTCTTTCCTAGAATGATTAGAATCTAGCCACCTACAAGCTAACGATGGTTTCGAGGTAAGGACAACAACATTAATAGCTTTGCAGGTATGTCTAATCGTTCCATGGGACACATCTATCCCATAAGTGACAGTAGGAACACTAAGGATTCATACTACAGAAGCGCAGGTTCAAGCTCCTATAGAGAGTTCTATCTTCAAAACTTTAGGCTAATACCTAAGAAAGTACAAATATAGTATGGATCGTTCCCCCCAAGAACCGCCATATGTGGTGTGACAATTCCAAAGTTGGTCAGGCACTTCCTCTCATTTTTCTTTGTAGGTGTATTGTGGTTTGATATAAATAGGACGCTACCAATCTCTCAATACGAATAATAGCCTATATGACAGAAATCATATCACATGATTGACTTAGTAACAATGGTCATTGCATGATGGAAAGCAAGAAATACCTCGTGTAAATAGCACCGACCATACATGGAATCAATAGTATAGCATGTAGACATCCATAACAACTGTACAAAATGGCGGTGACAACACTTATACGATAATAGGTAACACTCCAACACCATCACCCAAATTTGTATACATGCATATGAAAATCTCACTTAATTTTCTTAAGCAATTCAGAACTTTGAAAAGAGAGATACTATCTAGTAAGGTTATCAAGACATAGGAAATAAGCCCTGATCTTTTCCTAATGGTTCATCATTAGTAAATCCAATGATATACACGTCTCGGCACCATTAGCACACTTACAAATGCCATCGAATCACACATATAGACACAAACTCATGAGTCTAAACCCATGTGTTATTGCATAATGAATGATCTTCATATACGAGAACAAAACCTAACTTGATAGTTGGAAAAGACTTTAATATTCTAAAATCTCTAGGTTTTTAAAAATAGAAAATAGTTTAATGGCTTCTAGCCCTTTCTCTACTAGCCTTTGAGTACGTCTACTCACTCCATTATAGGGTCGATGAGCAAATCATTCATAAGGGAAAATAATGGGCTTGGAGCTAACCATTTTTAACCTTTTAAGTTCAAACCCAAGCATACCTTCAGCCACACTGGCAAAGATGCATGCATAAAAACAGTTACCAATAGAGCCAACTCCTAACTGACTCATGAAAGCACAAGTCATTTAGCTCACATTCCAATATGCAGCTTGAGTTCACAATAAATTGGTTCACTCTACTTACACAAGCACTATAGGAGACGGAGCAGCCATCCACTCTTTAAATGATCTCTTCTCATGCATACATGGGTGGAGAATCCTGCTAGCCACACTTAGGTCAAGCGTGCATAGTT
Organism: Carnegiea gigantea; assembly: GCA_029747015.1. NCBI lineage: Eukaryota > Viridiplantae > Streptophyta > Magnoliopsida > Caryophyllales > Cactaceae > Carnegiea > Carnegiea gigantea. The sequence continues at coordinate 110,610 of JAKOGI010001273.1, read as the reverse complement.
GCATAGGTGGGGAAAAATCTACGACGCTTATTAAGTGTGGTAGCAAACACTGTGAGCATGCCAATATTGGGCATCTACTTGCACACTTACAAGTGTGAGTACCTTTCCACGCCTATATTCATGGTTAGTTGAACCCACCAGTGGAATATTATACCTTTTACTCCCATACATATAAGTGCAGCACACGATTATGCTTCATAACCAACTTTTAAATGTTCTTACCAATTCATAACTAACTTTTAAATGTTTGCCAACAATTAACTAATTTTGACGGCAATTTTTTATATAAATATTTCAAAATTGTGTATAATTAATTTATGATAACTCTACGCAAATACACTCTCTCTCTCTCTATATATATATACACATACATATATATATATATATATATATATATATATATATATATATATATATATATATATATATATATATATATATATATATATATATATATATATATATATATATATATACACTATATATATATATATATATATATATATATATATATATATATATATAAAATTCAGAAATTTCATAAAAGTATGACAATACTAATTAATGAAGTTAGTCTATGATTCATTGTATGAAACGTACATCGACATTAATTGAGTTGGGCTAACATTCATCATTCAAAGTTCACTAATTGGGTGCTAGGAATGAAAAATATCAATGTTATCCAGTATACTAGTGCAGGTTTTCATATAGTTATGAAATACACATCCAAAACTCAAAAGCTAAGTATCTTTATTTTATAGTACAAATAAAGCCAAGGTTAGAAAAAAAATGAATCGGATCATGCAACATTCCATTGTTTGAAGACCTCACATCAAGAACCACATCAAGAACCCTCATTTGTCATCGTATTTTATTGCACATTCACCTTGGTTGCAACGTTTGGTTGCGTGTTCACCTTAGTTGCAACCTGAAAACATCAAATAAATACATTAATTACAATTATTTGCGATTAACAAAATGAGTGGAATTAAAGTTGCATTTGAATAATCGCAATAATTTCTACACAACTTCTCCTGGTAAGAGTGTTGTCCTGGAGAAATGGATCAACTTACGAGTTTTGCGTTATCCAATTTCTCCCATAACATCTTGTCTATCAAACGTGGATCACCCTTGTAATCACACATATTTAGAACCTATAATAATAACAATGTGCAGCTTATAAATATCACAAGACAAATATCCACCTCGAAATCCAAGAAAGATTAAAGGAAAACAAAGGGAAAAAAACAACATACAATGCCTGCAAGAAGACAATGTACCAAGACCTTTCTTTCCCCACGAATATATTGTCTAACCGGATTAGGATTTCTTTTTAGTACCTTCTCGACTATCTTCTCCACATCATCATCACTCAACTAGCGAGATGAATATGTTTAATTTATAAGTAAATAAAGAATTGAATAGAGTTCATCATATGGTAATGAGGCTAAAATGTCTCTTATCTTTTTTGTTTTTGAAGGGCTGGTACCATATATTTGTTTTAGTGTAAAGGTACGGGTTGATTCTTAATTGAAAAAGGGTAAGGCAAGAAAGTTTATAAAAGTAGAAACAACTTACCGGATACACTACATTTTATTTCGGTCGTTTGGTAGTTCCTTGCATCCTATCAACCTGGTTGTCTATTTTCATGGTAGTTCTCTAAAAGAATAACATGAATTCAGTCATGATATAGTAAGGAATAATTAATTAAATGAAATTTAGCTTAAATGGGGAGGGGGGAACCTTCTGATGATCCTGTAGAATAAGCCTTACTGATGTTCTACCTTGATCTGAAGTGCCTCCTACAACAGGATTTTCATTTTCTATAGGTTCAGGATTAGGTCGAGCTTTACCAACATTAAGAGAATCAGGGTTCTTTGGTTTAAAGATTGGTTGACCACCATCATGTTTAGCAGATGTAGGCACTGATGCAGGTCGATTAGGAGTAACATGCTGAGTACCATGATTAAGAGATCCGAATTTGCTCCAATCATTTGATGGCTTCGGCAATGACTAAGAAATAAATTTTGTTAAAAATTATAATTGAGGAATAAGAGCTTAATATGAATAATGAAGTACACATACTGGTATAATTGTTGATTTTTTTTTTTTTTTGTTGCCCACTTTGCACGCGATTGGTTGGCTTCATTGATGTTGGGCCTCTTTGAGTCTCATTCACCATATACATATGGTGATAGAGTATTCAGTATAGTAAGATAAGAGTAATTTAAATACTAATAATATACACCTACCTAAACTATGGGAGATTGAAAGGGCATCTCCAAGCATGCGTGAATCTCGAGTTTGACTTTGATCATATGGTGTATCATTGCTAGAACCATTTGGTGACCCCGTCCTCTATATATACATATAATGCAGTAATTGGTATTAGAGGGTGCATAATAATCTAAAGAATAAAAAAAAAGATCATCGCTTAAGTCGTCCATAGAAGTGTTAACTGGCAAGGTTCCCACTGACTTCCGCACTGGCAGGAACTTCATCACTGGCTTCCTCACATCAACAATAAAAATGACCCAGTTTAACTGATGATACACACGGGCTGCCTCCATCTTGAATAGAAAAGAAATACACAAGTAGGGAGGAACTTCATATTGACTGCCAACAGTAAAAGCATGAACATATTCACTACCAGGAACATATTTGACTAATGTCTGTCTCTATCAGTTAGCCTCATTGTAAGTGCATTACCACTAATTCATGACTGGTTGCCTTCACAATGAGGCACTCATATCTGTCACTACGAGGAACTTCATCACTGGCTTCCTCACATCAAAAATAGATTTGATACAGTTTAAATGATGCTAATTTAGATACTTAATTAGAAACCTTGAATGCAAATGTGTAACTACATAATCAAGCTGAGATACAAGTTAAACCAGATACGTAACTGGCAGAATACTCTTGCCCAAGTATGGTTATGACCCTAATTTTAGGCTAAGATGCAAGAGTCATCAGGTGTACCCAGTAATTTCCCATTCAAAGCAAATCTCATATCTTAACGCTCTCCAACTCTGCTAGCACCATACCCAATTCTAACTGCATTAGCACTAATTCAATGATCAGGTATAACCATATACAACATTCACAATAAGGCCACACACAGTCTGCCAGCAAACCAAACTGCCATCATCAGGTGTACAGAGGTAGAGTTACTGATGCTGATGTCTGTCACGCATATTTTTTTTCTTTTTTTCTTTTTTTTCCATCATTGCAGTCTCAAACAGGAGGTCAGGCACAAGGTTTCTGGCTAGTTCAATATTCATAATAAAGCTATAGGTTGTGAAAATACAAAAAAACACAAATGCAACTACTCAGACCAAAAAAAATTTTAAAAACAAAAAGAGGACGTACTGATACATATGGAGTAGCTGCAGCTTGTGAAGCGACTTTATCAGTCAACTCATTGATTTGATTCTGCATGGTCTGCATAGTGTGGAGGACTTTCTCCAATAGTTGAGATTCACCTTGGCATTGCGCAGATCTTTTGCATACACTCTGGGACCAAATCCTCTAACGCTTCCATGGCTATCATCACCCATAAGTTTGCGAAGCTCTATTCTCCACCGCTAATGTCAATTCTAAGAACTCAACCTCAGAAGCTCCTATCTTTTTTTTAATAATCCCTAGTGCCAATTCCTAGTCCAGTAAGTTTAACTGGAAAAATTAAATCACATATGCACAATATTGTTAATGTCAATAATATTAAAAAGTTAACCATATATATAATATATATATATATATATATATAATATATATATTATATATATATATATATATATATATATATATATATATAATATATATATATATATGTATATATATATATATATATATATATATATATATATATATATATGTATATGTATATATATATATATATATATATATATATATATATATATATATATATATATATATATATATATATATATATATGTATGTATGTATGTATTAAAAAGTCAAAAATCTTGAATTACCACAAACACTTTGGCCTCTGAAGCATGGAAAGTCTTATCTTTTCTCTCATGGGTATTGATAAACCACTCAATCGGACCAGGTTCTCTCTTACGTACCGTCTCCTGAAATCATAATATGGATACAAGTGAAAAAATGTTGGCATAGTTTATCACTTGCAATGCTAAATCTAATGATCAAAGGATAAGCAAACTTTAAATAACATACAAATTTGTCAAGTTTAACCGCAAAATTTTGTGAACCACTGGTGTGAACATGCAAGAACTTCCCTCTAGCTTTCTTACCAATTTCAGAATATTTCTAAGCAGAAATTCAATTCATAATGGCAACAAAAACATTAGTTGCTTTAATTCAACTACAAAAAATAAAGTACACTATAAATATAAAAATAATTAGCACTCTAAGAGTTGCTATTACCTTGAACTTCTCACTAAAACAAAGGTCTACAAACCCAAACCACATTGGATCACCTACTCTTTTTGGATGGGTAAGCTCTTCACCATTACCGGATTCCGCCATTGGTAACGCATATAATTCCTCTTTAGTTATGTTCTCATTGATGTACTTCACCCCTAGAGAGCGTTTATAGCCCCTCAACAACGCTCCAAACTTTGGAATCAATGGATGCATTGAAAGGCAACAAAAACTTCTTCTACATGCCATTAATGTCATAAAATAAGTATATGCAGAGATGACACTTTAAACAGATACAAAATAAGTTAAAATGTTCATCGTATTTACAAAAACAAACTCACTTGTATGTAATTCATAATTCTATCCTTAAACACAGAAGGTACCAAGTGCCTAATGGACACAGTTCAGCCAGTCTATCAACATCAGCGAGGAATCTGTTGAACAAGCTGCCCGCTCTTTTAACCAATTGCAAAAACTTATTTAAAGGCACCATGACTCTCTTTGGAGCATCTAACCCATGCACGACTTTAACAGTCAATCGCCCTTTAAGTTTGCTAACCTTTCCTTCACCATCTGTGATTAGCAAATAATACAGACAAGAAAGGGACAATGAGATTTTCATTAGCTCACAATTTCAAGACTAGAAACTAGCAGGCTGCAGTACAACATTAAATGTTTAAGCTTATATTATGCTTAAACATGGTTGCTGACATATACAAAATGGAAAATTGGAAGGTTTAAACATGGTTTCTAACACATCATAATTGATTTTTTTTGGGGGGGAGACACTAAAATATAACTCAATTAGGGGATAGAGACTAAACCTATCACCAACACCTCTTCATCATCATCAAACCCTTTTGGAACAGGAACAATGGCTGGATCAATATATGTGTCATCCATGTTATGTTCATCGTCCAGTTCATTAGCAATCTCCTCATCGCTCTCATCAGCCAAAGAGAAATCATCAGGTGCTGCAGCTTCATTTTGGATGGACTTAAGATACTCTTCGTAAGTGCTCCTTGAACGAAACATCGTTCTAATATCTCTAAAACCTGCATAAAAACAACACATTACTTATTGGAAGTGTTAACAATAAGAATAGGCTAAAAATCTAAACCCAAACTCTACGAAATAAGTGTAGTTTAGGCACACCTTTTATATAGAAAAACACTCATTTTATTAAGCTTAAAACAACACAATATTAAAGGAAAATTATATCTTCCAAATAAATGGAAGCAGCGACACCAAGCCTTCCAACTAACATATATAACTACAGGTTACACATTCATTCATCTCGAATAGAAGAAAAGATGTTTTCAGGCCTCTTCATTAACAGTAGCCCAATTTGTCGGATTTCTATATTCATCCTCCTACGAAATATTCGGAGCTATGCATTGAGGATAAAGCTCATCGTCAGCTTCTATTGAACCCAAAAGGTATGTATCCCTTGGTTTCACCCTAATAACATGCTCTGATCCTTTATCATTCTCATCCCCAACCGAAAACACCTGTTGTGCTTGAGATGACAAAATATATGGATCATCCTTTAAAGCCCCTCCTTTATGTATCTTGTGTGAGAAATTCACAATAGTGAATCCTCATTTATCCTCCTTTAACCCTCGTGAGTTGACATTTACCCAAGCACATCGGAATAACACAACATTACACTCTGAATAGTAATCTAATTCAACAATATCATTGATTTTTTCATAATAAATTTTGCTTCATCTTCCACCATAACCCCATAATTCTGAGTTTTCTTCTGCTTGTCCCTATGTTGATTATGGAAACGATATCCATTGATGATGAATGCATTCATTCTCTTAGCAATCGAGTTAGGACGACGAGCCACAGGTTTAAAAAAGCTTGATTCTGAGTCATCACTTTCTATGTTTAATACCTACGTCATAAATGGTAAAATCAATTACAAGAAATGGAAAATAATTTGTAAATACTAATGCACATCCTACAAGCCATGACATAATTACCCTATGTTGTAACCAATTAGGAAATTCTTCGACCAACCACTTCTGCTTTAGTCTATCGCTTGGCTCTCGATGATAAGATCCATGCGTTCATTAAAAAACAACCTAAAATCGATCCTATAACTTCAATATTATATTCAATTGAAAAACATGCTTACATACGGATTGATCATTAATACTTACGTATGGTATTTATCAATGCCTTCAAGGTGGTGGAGCACATATCGATGAACGTGTTTAAGGCTTAGTTCATCTAATTCAACTATTTTAACCATTCCTTTGGATCGCCCACCAGTGCCAAACAAATACATGTCCTTATTAGGGTGGCTATCATCATTTCTTTGTGGACAATTAAAAACTGTTTCCACCCCTTGAAAGTACCTTAAGCAGAAAGTTATGCACTCTTGTGCAATATGTCCTTCTGCCATTGGTCCCTCTGATTGTGCCTGATTATGTATAAGTGCTTTCAAGCGTGATAAAAACCCATACTAACCAAATACACATGTACAAAAACATGTATGTACATATTCATAAACATATTTGTGGAGTACTTAAGAAATTATTAAAAATTATACCTATATATTGAAAGCATAACTTCTAACCTTTCTATTGGATACAACTATCTATATAAAACTGGGCCTCCAAGCTTTGCTTCTTCAGTTAAATGCACAACTAGATGCACCATTATAGTAAAAAAGCTCGGAGGAAACATTTTCTCCATTTGACACAACGTCACTACTGCATTAGCATCAGCTGCGTCTAGTGTCTCCAGAGTCAACTCCTTGGCACATAATTCCTTGAAAAATGTTGATAGTGCCACTATGAGGTTGACAAGATCTGAATCTTCTGCTACCCTTAATGCAATTGGAAGCAAATCTTGCATTAAAATGTGGCAATCATGGCTCTTAAGGTTGAATAACTTACGCTCTTTCAAATTGACACAACGAGAGATGTTACTTCCATAACCAATAGGAACTTTTAGGTGCTTTAAAACACTTAACAATCGTGTCTTCTCTTCGGATGACAAAGTGTAAGGAGCAGCAGGGATTTCATATTTGCTATTAGGTAGTGCAATAGGATGGCGTTCTTGCCTTATATTCATCGATTCAAGATCTTTTCGAGCCTTCAAATTATCCTTAGATTTTCCCTCAAGGTTCAATAAAGTCCCTAACAAGTTACCACAGATGTTCTTCTCAATATGCATCACATTCAAATTATGGCGCAAGTTGTTATACTCTCAATACAGCAAATTCAAAAAGATGCTCCTTTTTTTCCAAATTTGTACCTCATCCTTCTCATCAACCTCTGCAATGTGATTTCCACGCTTACCATATGCAAATGTAGTACCCTCTAACTTAGCTAGAATATCATGTCCACTAACAGGCTTTGGAGGAAAACCAAACTCTACGTTCCCGTCAAATCCAACATCATCATATCAAAAAGGATGGTTTTTAGGCAACCATCTTCGATGGCCTATGTAACAAAATTTATGCCCATTTTCTAGCCACACTGAGTATGTACCTTTGGCACAAGTTAGACAAGCAAAACGACCCTTCGTACTCCATCCAGACAAATTGGCATATACAGGAAAGTCATTAATAGTTGAATGAAGCGCCCCATGCAATTTAAAGTGTGTTATGGTGTATGCATCAAATACATCTACTCTTTCCCACAATTGTAACAATTCTTTGATGAGAGGTTGAAGATAGATATCAATATCCATGTGAGGCACCCTTTTCCCAGGGATGGTCATGGATAAAATAATAGAAGATTACTTCATGCAAAGTCATGGGGGCAAGTTATAGGGAATTAACAGCACAGGCCAAGTGTTGTGAGTACTACTCATAATACGAAATGGATTAAACCCATCACTTGCGAGACCTAATCTCACATTTTGTGGATCAGCTGTAAAATTTGGATATCGCTCATCAAACTCCTTCCATGCTTTTGCATCTGCCGGATGCCTCAAGATTCCATCCTTTGTCCTATGTTCATGATGCCAAACCATGTCCTCTGCTATTTTCGAGGACTTGTACATCCTAAGTAATCTTGGAATAAGGAAAAAATAGCGTAAAACCTTATTTGGTAGTTTCTTATCCTTGTCCTTCCATCGTGAAGTATGACACTTATCGCACGCATTTGGGTTGGCTCTCCCATCCCAATATAAGATACAATCATTAGGGCAAGCATGGATTTTTTTATAGTGAAGTCCCAAATCTTTGTTCAACTACTTACATTTACTCCATGACAATAGACATGGATTAATTTGTGGGAATACACTAGCCAAAAATTCAAGTAACATATCAAATGACTTAATAGATCATCCATGCATGGATTTCAAATGAAATAGTTGCAAAAGGAAAGACAACTTGGAAAATTATGACCCTAGATATAATTCTTGATCTGCTTGCTCTACTAGCCTTCTATGGCCTATCCTTGTTCATTCCTCAAATCACTAGAACTAGGTTCATTATCTAACTCAATATGCTCCTCATCCACAAGATCCTGGATATTGTACATATTAGCAGCAGCATCATTTTGAATGCATCCTTGCTTATCTTTCCCAAAAATATCATTCAATAATCCGTCAGTATCAAGATTACCATCCCTCAGTATCAAGATTACCCAAAGAACTAGCCTCAGTTTAAGTTTCAGTGTGGCTTCTATTGTATGGTATTGAAGAAGGTGAATAGAAATTGGCTCCCTGTGATGTACCCATTCTTTATAACTTGGCATCCATGAAACATAAAACAATGTGTCACAGTGTCTCTATCACACCAACATTTTCGCCCAACCTTACACTGATCACATGGGCAAAGTATCACATCACTTCCCTCAACATTAGCAAAGGCAAAATCTAACAACAATTGAATTCGAGTTATGTACTCCGTAGATCTCCTATCCTTGTTAATCCAAGTTTATCCATTTGTATGATTGGAAGTAGTATAACCTAAACAGTTACAGTCACATTTAGTAACATCATTTTGAGAAAGTGTATACAAGGGGTAATGGTTTATTATCACTAAATAAGGGAGAAGTAAAATAATAATACCACACTTGAATAACTTTAATAAGTTCAGTTCGTATCATAAATTTCAAAGATTTAAGACTTAAACTAATGCAACACTTTCAAAGGGTGATTACTTCTAACAAATGGAAAAATTTAAACATATAAGCCTACTAAGTGTCTTTATGTACTTAGTGAAAACATGTTTTAAATTGAGGCTTTCGAAGGCCACAATTAAGATTTATCGGTCTTTAATTTTAAGAATTCCAATTTCAGGAATAAACTCCTCAAAATTTGAATGGGGTACTTTGATTGGTTTCTTGATTTCACATTGTGTAGAAGATTGATTGTTTGCAAAGACTTTTGTTCAGCCCAAAGACTTCACTAAAATCCATGCTCATCAAAACCTGGAATTCCCTAAACTAAGTTATTTTACAAAGCTTAACGAAAGGTAGTTCAACTTCCATAAGCACTAATCATTTTTCTTCTAGAATTAAGATACCTAATCAAGGCTATAACAGAAATTGATGCCATCTTAGACAAACTGTCCCCCCCCCCCCTTAAAAAAAAAAAACCAAAGAATGGTGCCTTTCGATGAAGATGTGGTCACATCTGAGCACTGAATACCAACACATCAATATGTATTCATTTGATCTTAACTAATATATGGTTAAGAACATATCTAACATTCTATCACAGCAAGTATTCAAATCAAACTATACAGATGCATAGGTACATTTCACTCCTAGAACATTCTTACAGGCAGTAAAAGGATATCTTATGGAATTTTCAGCATTATAGAAACTGGAATTTTGCTCCAATTTCACAAAAAACGGAATCCCTCCCCTCCCCCCAAAAAAAAGAAAAAGAAAAATAGAAGCTGTAATTTAATATGCAGTTATCAATAAGTCTAACTGCATAATTTAGAAAAGTTAAGCATTGTAAGTCTTTACTACACCTCTGCACTTTTCTTAAGCTTCTGCTCTTAATAATCATGGTTCTGCTTATAGCCTATTATTGTTACAGATGAAAGAATAAGTATAATGATGTTCATTATTTTTCCCTACAAAAAGGATGGCAAAAAAAGAAAAAAGGAAAGTTGGTGACACCTTGACATCTTCAATAATATTCCTGCATATATGCATGCATATTTCTGTAGATACGCATTATCTTTCCCTACCCAAAAGTGAGGCTTCATTCTTGCTTGGCTTAGACTTTCTAACCACCAACAAACCAAAGAAATAAAATGAGTACTTGAGATATTAGGAAATCTATGTCAACAGTACACCCTATTCTCTATCTCCTGGAATTGGAACAACCAGTATCTTCAACACCCCCGTAAATTCTAGGGATTTCAAAATATTCCTACCCAAGAAAAAATAAAAAGAAAGAATGCTGAATTTGAAAAAATAGGGCAACACACAAAGCACACACAAGAATTTGGAAAAGCTGGGCAATACACAAAACAACAGAAGACTACGAAGACGATATGTGTATTTTCCTCTTGCAATCTATTTCTTCTATGGAAATCCCATCACACATAATTTCACATCAAACTAACTTTTGTAACTCAAAATTCCCATCTTGAGTTGGAAACGTGAACAAGGGTTTGTATTCTATATCTCTAGTGGAAGTTTTATAATTCATAGTTTTAGATCAAACTAACTTCCAAACTTGAAATTCCCATCCGACAGTAATTCCTTCGAACCAGCAACACATAGAACAAGAATGATTAGGTACCATCAAAATTCAGACAAACTTCAGATAATTCAGCACCAGAATTCCTATATATTTCATTTCATCCATACCAGCAAAAATTCGACACACTAAATTCGAAATATTTAGACAATCAAACAATTTCAAGCAAACTTTAACCAATTGTTAGGTCTATTGGTAATTCTTCCATAATTTTAGGAATTTTTTAAAAAAAAATGACAAAAATCGATCTCACTCACCGTCTGTAGCCAGAGATCTTCACGAATCTTGTAGTGAACCAGGTCCTCGCCACGGAGACCTCTTCACATCAGTAGCACTGCCGCCGTGAACCAATTTTTCACCTTTGACCGATAGAGCACTCACCGTTCGTCATGCACTTGACCTAGGTTATCTAGTGTGTAAAATGGATACTGAGAGGTGAGAATTGAAGAGAGTCGAATGGGAACTGAGAAGTCAGGGAGGGTTTTTTTTTTTGTTTTTAATTCGGCGGTCAGACAAAAATGTAAAAAAAGGAACTCATGCCTAGGCCTTATTTTTAAAGAGTCCTGCATTGTGTGCAAATAAAAAAGAAAAATTATATAACCCTCCATGCTTAATATTCGTCTAGATAAGCTCCATTCATGCAACATAAGTCCACCACACATAATAAGTGTGGACACGTCTTAATAAGATACTACCACAGTTATAAGAGTGGTTATCTTTTTCCTCATTTATTTTGCATGGATATAGTTTTGAAGACTCCATCCGCTTTTTTTCCTATCACACTTAGCCATGTGTGGTTAGATAAGTGCAGAAACATGATAAATTTTTTATAGTGAAGAGTCAATCAATCACATAAGCTAATTCACCAAAAACATATTTACAACCATGGTACACCGTAGGTCATATCGTCACTCAAGGAAACTCTAGAGGACTACATGAAAATGCAGGATTAAGGTTATGACCTATGGTCGCAGGACCCTACTCTGATACCATCTATAACACCCCTACCTCTAAATAGGTATTAGTGATTTCCTAAATTTTAAAATGAAATAGATAGAGATTCGTCTAAAAATCGACCATATATGAGGCAAATAGTCTTACATTTAATAACTATAATAAAGAAAAGCATAAAAGATAAATCTAACCAAGCTTAATGCCTATTTGCCGGAGACCAAATCTTTATAGGCCACATGCCTGGAGTACACAAATTGTAACGTTAAATAAATAAAGAAATGGAAGATACAATTTGACGGATCACAAATTTGGAGCACTGGGGTTTACATCCTGAAGCCTTTCAACCTTTAATAACTAAAAGACAAGATTTTAATCAGATGGTTGGCTCACATTGTCATCCAGAGCCATAACTAGACAGTATGTACTATATGAATGAAGGAGCCAGACTTATAAATGCTCGAAAGAGCTTACAATCCAAAGTGATACATTGTACTAACTCCTAAACTAAAATATATACATTAGGGAATACCTTAATGCCACCTAATAAGAAGATACAAGAGAAACCAAGCTATCTCATAGAACCAAGTAATGTCCACATGCTTTCAAGAACCTAGGGAAAAGGGAGGAAAGAGAGGGTTGAGCTACCACATGCTTAGTGGATAATCCATAATCCTGAAAACCAAAACAATTGCATACAATACTAGAAGTAGCAGACATACTGAAATTATATTTAATATTAGCATATTAGACACACAACATCCCAAAATCATACCATTCTTCAACTCAGCCCAATCATTGAGGTTGGTAGGTAGTTTGACTCCCAGTTACACACTTAGCATCAAAGAATTCCACCGAAAGCTACCTCTTTAGTTCTTTTAGTAGGAAACAGAAAATAGCATACAAAGAGAATACGAGGCTCTATCCAAGCTAAGTTAACTATCTATAAATTTCTTTCTATATAAAGAATTCGTTTATACTTTGATAAGAACCCTTTTCAAACAGTTCACGCACTTTTCCAAATCTTTGCATCAGCATAGATGAGAATGTTTTAACTTATAATGAGTGATGAAATCATTTTTCGGCATTGGATTTACATGTTAGTGCTCTCGTTAGGTATGTGACACAACTCACAACTTTTTATATCCACAGGGCTTCGCAAAGTCGACAAACTCCTATCCTCATTAGAATAGTGACAACTAGGATTCCTGTTCCAATCAGGATCCAAAAGTCTACTTTCAAGACCAAGTCATTTATATTAGCACTATTTTAAGACATCGCCAATACAATTCACTTTTAACACATTTAGCATTAAAATTTCCGTTATCGCGTAACAATGCTATTCCATTCTCAAGGGGGCTAATGACACCTTAACAACAACAAAAGTCAACTTCTGAAAAGCATAATAAATTTCAACTTAACCAACAAAATAGGTAAGTGATTTACTAGCCAAGAAAACTTCCAATTTCATATAAAAAGACTATTAGAACTCATTTTCGGAAGCCACATGTTTACAACTCACTCATAGCTAGTTTCAGTTAAAAGAACTCAGCAGTTTGGTTCTACAAATTAGCCATATGGTTTTGGGTTTACTAAATTTCCTCAAAGCTCATAGAAACTGAAACCTTAAAACCATGCTCACAACCTTTACACGACACTTTATTAATTCATAAGGGTAATGATTTAACATTTTGGACAACAATTCAACAAGTTGAACAGTTCAGTTGAGTTGTTCAATGAATCTGTTCAATGTTCTTAGTTCAGGATACAACAACGATCATAGCCCTAGACACGGTAACACAAGGCAGGTATGTCTACCTAGAATAAGGTGGGACAGGCGCAAGCCGCTGCTCGCTTCACGAACCCGATTCGCTGCTGAACTCATTCACTGAACTGCTTAAGTGAGTTCCCGCTTCCCTACTTAACTCCTAGACAAAATAAAGCAAGCATGGGTTGAGAGCAATAACAACATCACCACAACCTAAACATTAATGCTACAACCAGCCTTGGGCATTAATCAATTGATGAAACAGAATTAAAATCACAACAAATACATTTCACAAATTCATCCATTTAACACTCAACATGAGCTCTCTTCTCCCAGTATTGCCCATGGACTAACCTCAAAATCATCTCAATTTCAACACAATTATCTCAATCAACTCATTCTATCCTCCTTCTTCCCATAATTACTCAATTCACCACAATTTCAACTTAAGAACGTAATCAAGCTTCCATGGCGAAATCAAAAAATCTTGAAAATTAACTAATAATTTTGAGAATTAAGAATCACCTACTGTACTCCAACCTAGAGGACCTGATTTAGAGTTAATGAGAGCAAATTTGATGCTAGGTTCGAGACCCTCCTTGTTGCTCACATTGCTATTTCACACCTACCCTACCCCGTGCTGGAACAATGCTCGGCCACTCCATTCCCGTCATCGTCGTGGCTACTATTGGTCGGCTCTGCCTAATCACGCTGCATTCTCGCTCTCCTCTCTCTCTCTCTGGGTCTTGAAAAATGGTGAGGACACGTGTGGAGGTATGTTAATAGGAAAAGTTGAGTTCTGTGTTTTCTTTTTGCACAAGAGTGCCTGGTGTCGTGAAGTGGGGTTGGGTAATGGGCTCCTACCGCTTTGAGTCTAATTGGCCCTCCCCTTTTATTTTTTTCCCCTCATCTACTTGCCCAAAAATATAAAATTCTTAGGCCTAATGATAAGCCCACAAGTTCTAGTATCCGTAAGCCCGATTGATTCTGCTAATCCGGCTTGATTTAACTTTTAACTATTTACTAATTTTACACAAAATCATGTAATAAATCAAGAAAATCCAAAAACTAATTCATATAATTTAATGCATTTAATCAATGTGCGAAATTTAAACTGATATAGCTACTACAGTAAAATTCGGTTTATAAAATAGCTAATCACATTAATTAGCTTGAACCCAAAAATGCACGACCATTGCACATATAGCCAAAGATGAGTATCTGCATGGCAAAGATGTTACTACTGGTAAGCAGTACCAAGATAGCCTAGAAGCGTGCCAAAATTGGCTCAAAAACAATCAATCAGCATGTTATACTATGTCATATTACATACATGATGGTCTAATAGGAAGTTTGAAGAGATATCACACTGCTACGGCATTTGGGATAAGCTTAAGATCAAGTTTGGCCAGACATCTTCGACAAGATTGTGTACTTTGCACTTAAAGTGGATGCAATATTGTATCGACTCCACTTAAAGTATTACCGAACACCTACGAGCAATGAGTGACATGGTTCGTGATCTTAAGGCTATTGGGCGAGAGATCTCTGAGGAGGAACAAGTCTTGAATGTGATTTGGGTTCTTCCAGATGATATTGATGAGTACAGGAACTTTAAGCTTATTATGACCCATATTAGCATGTAAAGACCTTTGAAACAATCTCAAAGCATCTCGAAATGGAGAAAGAGCATTTAAAATCATTCGCCCTTTCCAATGTGGATTTTATTGCCAGAGCAATAAGCCTTACTAAGGCAAAACACCTAAGAATGGCCCTCACCCTTCTCAGAATTCCTGGCCCAAGGGTGGTATTGCCAAAAAGCAAAAGGTTAAGGGCAATGGAGAAAAGAATATAGCATGTGAGAAGGGCACTGTGGAAAATTTTCTAATTGCTTCCTATCTTGAATCTTTTCAGGAAAATTTTCTATTTTTCTAAAATATGCTTTTGTAGAATGATTTGTACAACTTTTATCTCTAGACTTAAAAACTTGATTTCGTATTCAAGAAAAATCCACTTGTTCTTACCAAGAATAATATCATCGTCAATGGATCTTTGGGTGATAGTTAGGACATCATCTTTGTATTGGTCTATGGTCTTGGAAAAGACAAGGATATTATTGATGTAAACTAGATAGCAATGATTAAGATCTTTGAAGATGTTATCTATTGTTCTTTGAAATATTTAAGGTGCATTTTTAAGACCAAATGGCATTACTGTCCACTCATAATATCCTTAAGGGGCACTAAAAGCAGTTAAAGAAATACTTTCTTCATCTATTTTTATCTCCCAGTATCCTCTTTTGCAATCCATTTTTGAGAATCAAAAAGCTCTCTAAATTCTAATGAAAAGAAATGTTTTGCTAGGAATATAATAACCATCAAAGATAGTATTATCATTAAGCTTTTTATAATTTACTACCATTCTAACTTTTCCTTTTTTCTCTTCAGTATGATTTGTTACCATAAAAGCGAAACTGGTGTGAGAACTTTTACTATTCCTGATTAATTTTTTATCCAAAAGTTCTTGATTTGATTGTCAAATTCTTAACTATCCTGCTGTGTATACATCATTCGTTTAATTTACTCGGATAATAATATTGGGATTTAATAAAGTGATTTTTGAAAATGTCTTATATTTATCCCAGAATTTAAGAGGATTATCATGGTATAGTTCTTTGCATAATTGCTCTTGATGTTCATCAATATGCCTTTTAATAGATAACTCAAGTAGTGAGATAGTTTGTGCTATCTGACATTGTACAGATATTACCTTCTCACTACGCTGGCTGCATATAAACTTAATCTTCTTATGAGTGTAATTTTTATTTAATTTATTAATAGGAAGTGAGTTACCACTTATTGTGAATATTATTTGGTTTATGAACTGTGTGCATGGAGAATATAGCCTCTGAAATTATTACCAATAATTATATCATGATAGGATTGGCTAGTAACCCATAATACTAGTATAATGTACTGGACTCCTCCTATTTTTATGGATAACCCTTCCATGACTTCATTGTTGCTCATAATGCTATTATCAGCTATCTTTACTTGTAAAGGATTCTTGGCTTTTTTCATATAAATTCTGAAACTAATGATCTTTTTTTTTTTTAACAGACCAAACGGTCACTATTGATGTAGGCACATAATTCATATCTATTATATCTCTCTAGGCATACATTTATTTGGATTTAAAGCTATTAGGATTTATATTGTTGACTTCATAGCATATTTCCATGGTCATATTTTTGACTAATTTATCTTCACATATTGACTTACCAACAGTTCTTATTTTGTACCCAATGATTTTTCTATGTAGACTTGTACTTTAATCTACATTGTGTCTTGCATGTGTAAAACTCATTTTGCTCATCTCCCTGGTCATACTAATTTTATCATCTTCTTTTAGCTCTTTTTTGGTAGTTGAAGATCATTTTACCCATTCTGATCTTGCACTCATGCTTCTTAATAATTGGTGTTTAATGGTAGTTTTACTATTCTCATCAATTTTACTACATTTTGCCTATTGATTTTTGTGGGATTGGCTAAGCTAGATATCGAAGACCTATCGATTTTTGTCTTCTATGAATTGGATTTTATCCTTTGAATTTTTTGCATTAGAGTAGGACTTTTAAATTTTTCTACTTCTATCGTTGTTATCTTAGTCTTTGGGTCTATAGTATTATCTAGTTTGTAGATTATTTTTTAAAATATTCTTAGTGGGTATCTTTATCTCTTCATGCTCATACCAACTGTTTTTATCTGAAGAGATAGGAAAATTTTGGCAAATTCATTTTTTAGGCTTACATAATATCCAGGTCAGTAATTGAATCCTACTGATCTATTACATAAATTGGTCTTAATTCCTATGATAATTTGATTATTAATTTGGTATGCCTAATATAACATAGCAAAGCATGAAGATCAATATCTTTGCCATAATACTGTGAAGGAGTAAATGTGCACTTGGACACTTCCAACATGGATATACCAACCTATACTTTCTATCTTTGTTGTACTTAAGGATATTTTTCCAATTAATGAGACTAACTTCTCCCATATCATACTCATAGTCTTTTATTTCTAGATCTCTTTCCATCATTTCAAATACGTGCCTACTCTTTAATTGAAAGATGAATTTTTTTATAAGTCATATCTTTTTGAATTATAGGAAGGATCCAATCTCCTTTGACTTCTTCGTTCTCATTATCTACAATAAATTCTTCTTCTTCAAGGTCACCTAGACTAATTGAATTACTTTCTATCATATGATAGGTTTCTTCATAATCACTTTCTTCATATTCATATTCCAAAATAATCTCAACAATTTTCTTGTTATTTTTTAGGGCTAGGTCTAGTGCTTCTTCCTTACTAAGCTCAAAATAATCAAGACTACCCAATATTTCTGTAAGCTTGTTATTCTTCTTATTTTTACTTTTGTTTGCATAATGTTCTACTTCTCTGCATGCTCAACACTTACAGTTGTTTTTCCCGACAAGACAATAAATAGATTTCCTAAAAAATCTTCGTTTTTTAGGGCTTGATTTCTTTTGCTTGTTAAAGCTCTTTTTTTAATAAAATTTTCTTTTTCTTTTCATCTCAGATTCCTTTCCCAATAGGCTAGAACTTATTTCTTCATTTTCTTTTGTTTTTGAAGATCGAGACATTGATTATCAATCAATTTTCTTAGATAAGAGATTCTTGTACCAAGGGTATCAATGACATCTGCTTTCTCAAGCCATATGTTATGCATTTTTCATTAATTATAGAATTGATGGGCCATGGTGATTTGTCATAAAACATACAAAGATTGGTTTCACCATGCCCAATTTTGTAATAATATTAGCTAAATTCGACGATATAATTTTTTAGACATCTCATATGTCATAACTCTATGTTGTTAATTGTGCTTTGCCATTCTTTAGCCTTTTCTTCAAAATCAAGTTTATCTCCAATCAATTCAGTTTTGATTTTCTTACATAATTTTTTGAACATTGCAGCACTTGTTTCCATCATTCTTAATACATTTTACCTTTCTCATCTATTGAATCATTCTAGTCAGCTACAGTGCCAGAAAAACTATATTCAATATAGTTTAGGAAATTTTTAGTAGTCCAAATTCAGGTTTACGATACAATTCATGTCTCTTTCCCAATGCTCAAATATTCTTTCTCTGTTATGAGCTCCATTGATGTTTAAGATATGTCCTATTTGGCTAATTAGGATAAGACCAATCTCTTTAAGATGTGGCTTTCATTGGGATAAACCCAAAGGAAAAATTGATTGTATGTCCTGATGGAATGTATATGGGTCTCATAAAATGAGTATTTCTTCTAGAAGGTTCACTAAATTCTTTGAGTTTATGAATAATATTGTCAACTAGGTTGGACTTGATTTCATCTATGTTAAGTTTTTCACCAGTCTCATTGATTTCATCGTCAAATATCATTTTACCATATTTTTATATATAGTTTCGTCCTAATTCTTCTAAAAGAACAACATTAAATATTATAGTTTAATTAGGTTCATCTATTGATGTATTTCTTCTTCAAACTGGACATTGTTTGCCTCTTCATTATCATTAGATAATACATCTTGTTTTTTAACAATTGTGCTCATGATTTTTGTTTATTTTTTCTGGGTTTTATTCTTTATCAAATATATTCTATAATTCCTCAAGATTATACTGCTTATACTCTATCCTCTTCTTATTTCTCTCTGTTTTTGGATGATTTTTCAGTTAATTTTTCTCCTAGTTATTTTTGGATTTTATATCATGCAAAAGAAATAGATTTTTTTTTTAACATTTTAAAAAGGATATTTATATTGAAATGGGTTACTCTTAAATTAGATTTTTCACTATATCTAATCTCATTAATTTAAGAAAGATAAAATACTGACAATTGCTTCTTAATCTCCTTAACTTCAGTCTTAATTTTTGCTGCTTCGGCTTTTAATTCTAAAATTGTATCAGTGATATACTTTAATTGCGATGTTACTAAAGTGGTTTCTTCTGGTGAGTGTACAATATGTGAATAATTTGGAGTGGGGCAAGTAGATGATCATTCAAGTATTAAACATAGTTAATTAGCTTAACTAATTATTAGTTAATTTAATTTCTTAATTATTTTTTGTCACGTGGCTCTGATACTAGATTAAAGAGCGCCTCGAGTAATACTTATGAGAAGATTATCACATGCACAAAACTAAAATTTTTAGAAGTAAGTTTTTAAGGATTGTGGTAAAGTTTGCAAATATAAAAAGTTTTGGGAACTACGTAAAAAGTTCAATATGAAGTTGTCCCCCAAAAATTTATTGCACAATAGTTCAATGGTCCAGAAAATTCAATTTCAAACTTGTGGGTTTAAAAAATTCATGCATTATACTTCGGTGGTCTAGTAGGTAAATAATTCCCTTTAAACACTCCATATTTGATCATTCTCACCATGAAATATGGATTACGTCAAATTTGGCAAATAGTTGAAAGTTCAGGTTGAAGGAAGAAGGGAGACCATGTTAATTTGTGAAGTTTAGATTTGAATGATTCTAGTATATGCGAGTTAGCATATGACTTGAAGGTGAATTGTTCATTTTTAGAAGGTGAAAGTTTTATAGGACTTGGATTGAAGTCGCTATCATATTGTTGTTGGGTTTTTAGATGTTTAGAAGATAGGAGTAGTTAATTTGAATAGATTGAGGAATACTAGAACACAGAGTTTATTATTGATGGATGCTTAGGATAGAATACTTAACTTATTTTTTTAATTTTTTTTAACACTACCGTCCATGCCTATTTATACTAAGAGAATGGAGTTGGTGGTGGAAATAATATCCCCTTCACCTTCATATTAGAACCTTCTAAGTTGTAGTATCTAGATCTTTCTTGCAATGACCATTGATATTTTGATATAAATTTACAACACCCAATTTAGGTATCACTACATAATATTATAGATTTTCTCTCAAATTCTAGACTATCACTACATGAATTTTCTAAATTAGTCTATTTTCTAATAATTTATCATGATTTTCATAAACCCACCCCCTTTTCCCCATCCCCCTCCAAAAAAAAAAGAAAAAAACAACTACCCTTTCCCAAAATGCGCTAGATCGCTGGATAATCCCAGGTCTAATCCAAAATATAAATGTTGTGATTATTGGAGCTGTCTCTCTAGATTAGTATATTTTCTAACAATTTATTTTAATTTTCAAAAAGTCACCCCTTTTTCCATTCCCCTTCCCATAAACAAAAAGTTGTCATTCCCAAAATGTGCTAGGTCATTGTATACTCCCATATGAAATATAAGACATAAATGTTAGGATCATTATACACGTTGGACAGTGTGAGACTATATTTAATCAATAATTTCATCAACTCATTTTATTCAAAGATTTTATCACGTTGGCTCAGCCCTCTGATTAAAGCGGATTGGGCTAAGCTAGAACAATCATTCCAGAGTCTTGTAGTTGCAGTTCCCGCTCAGAGCCTCCCTGATTTAACATGTGCGTAGCGAATGAAAAAGAAAATGCACACGAAAATATACGAATGCTAAATTTATCAATCCATAAGGGAAGTTAGGCCAAGTTTTCGTGTTGGATAGGACGAAACAATAGACCGACGAACTGAAAACCCAGCTCCGATTGCTGCCCCCAAAACCTATTTGGCCGTAAACACGAAGAATAATATGATAATGAAAAAGAAAATGAACACACAAGAACAAATCAACCCACAAACTAGGCAAAGCTCACTGCATAAATGAGATAATAGAGCCACCAACTCCAAATGAGTTCTTCGCGAAAAATGTTGTCTAAACTTTCCACTTTACCTAAAAATGTCTCTAAAAAAAATTTTTCTTTACCTAACGATGCCATTGCACTTGATGCTGTATGTTAAAATGCCACTTTGTTGAAAAGTTAGGTAATAGGGGGTTTTAATTTCTTCTCATTTAATTTAATAACAAAGTGAAAAAAAAGAAAATAAAAATACAAGCAATAGAAAGATGATAAAGTTGAGCGGAGTGTATAAACCTAGAAACATCAAACTAAAATCCACTCCACATACGGTAGCGTTTTCCGAAACCCTAACTTCAAAATTTACTTTGGAATTTGCAATATCTTCCAAAATTGAGTTGTGTCTTTTGTTTATTGTCTGATTTCAATCAAAACTCATCCAAAAAAATGACTTTTTTTGTTCTTCTTCTTCTTTTCTCTGCAAAATATATCCTTCATGACCTAGGTTTTAAGCTATGCTCTCCCTTTATGTTTCTTAATCTTGCGTTTCTTAACCCTAGATCCTGAAAGCATTTTGTCATCCCCACTCCAAGGGTTCAACAATGATAAAATCGGGGATTCTAATTCTTATTTTACCACTTTGGTAGATGCGAAGATCGCCAATGGGGGAGCTTTCATCAATCTTACCCCCCTCTTCGGGTTCTAGTGTTGGACAAATCGTTTACAAGAAACCCTTCAAGTTTCCTAAATTAGGTTCCTCAAAGCCCACCCCTTTTTCACTAGGTTTACCTTTTTATTTCCACTGGAAATGGGTTTTACTTGTCTTTCGTAATTTTCCCCATTGTGGAACTTTCCATGGTTTTTGGTCAGGACCCTTTTGCGATTTCTTAGAAACTTGACAAAAACCTTCTTGTTGAGTATGATACGTGTAAGGATGGTCATGGAGGTAGTACGAATGATAGCCATGTTGGTGTAGCTGTGGATGGTTTTGCATCTGCTGTTGTTACCAATATATCCTCTCTCAGCTTGTTTCTCCATTGTGGAAACTTATAGTTACAGAGGTCGTCTTCGAAATTCTACGGTTTCGATGAATTTTCAAAAAAGATACTGAAAAGAAAAATGAAGTGCTAAACACGGATGGGTTTCGCTGAAGTCGATCTTTTCCCCGGTCAAATACCAATAGCTGGTTAACGTGGCATATCGAGTCCTAATTTGCAAGTTTACTGGCACATTAGACAAGAAAATTTTTCAGTGACATTTTTCAACGAGATTGGAAGTTTGCTGACATTTTTTGCTAAGAACTCGCTCCAAACATATCCAGCTGATATTAACCAGGATAACTAGCACAAGCAAATTCAATCGAATCCCCAATCAAGCATTATCTGCTTGCTTCGCCGACGATCATGACGACACAGAGAACGGGGCGTCATCGGCTTCGAGGAGTCCTTTATGAAGAAATCCTTCCAGAGATGCCACTTGGGGGGTAATGATGGAATTGAAATTAAAGCTTAAGGGAACACAGAACAGAAATGCAATTTGGCACTGTAAATCTCATGCATCAAAAAAATGTTTCAAGCCACCGTATCCCTCTATACGTGCATTTACAGAAAATTACAGCTAATCCTTTGCTTTCACTTCAATACTGCACAGAACTATGGTAAAACTTTTACAATTGCAAAGCTTAAAAAAAAAAAAAAAAAAAACAAATCATAATACACAAGCCACCCCACCGGCGAAGACCCAAAAAAAAACCGCCCCCAAAAAAAAGTACAACTTCTCCCCCCCCTAAAAATTTAGATGAGTAATAAATCATTTTGCGGAGACAGTGCAAACCAAAGCTAAATCAACAGCTGCCTCCCAAAAAAATTGCTCACCTCCGAGACCGCACCCGCGGGGGCTAATTGAATCCCAATCAGCCTAGTTGTATCCTACACTCCCCAAATGTAAGTACCTGTAACTGCTCTTTCCATGGCATCTCTCTGCATCCTGTTTGGGACTTACTGGGAAATTTCCCACTGAAATTGCATACTTGCCGAAAAGTTAGTCAGATATCATAATCAGGAAAATCCTTTTGGTTTAATCTAAATAACCAAACGATGCTGGCGAAGACCCTTGGCAAAATGAGGCTGCATTAACCGAACGTACAACCCATTCTTTGCAACCAGAGCATCATGGGTCCCTTCCTCAACAATCTGACCCCCGTTGAGAACAACAATATTGTCCACATGCCTCATCATTGCAGCTCGATGGGCTATGAGAATGGTTGTTTTATTCCCCATAATTAGGGTATCCAAGGCTTCCTGCACCACCCTACTGGATTCGGACTCAATGGCAGAGCTTGCCTCATCTAACAGCAAGATAGGTGCATTTTTCAATACCACCCGAGCTATAGCTATTCGCTGCTTCTGCCCCGGAGTCAAGTCCACACCCCTCATACCAACATGGGTGTCATAGCCATGAGGCAAGCTGCTGATAAAGTGGTGAGCATTAGCAATCCTTGCTGCCTCTTTCATTTCAGCTTCAGTAGCATTATGCCTTGCATAGATAATATTTTCCCTAATCGTAGTTGAGAAAATTACAGGTTCTTGCTGAACTAACCCGAGGTGGCTTCTCAACCATCTCAGGTTATACTGCTTCAGATCCCTTCCATCCAAGAAAATCTGACCCGCAACAGGGTCATAAAATCTCTCAATCAGAGAGATTATAGTGCTCTTTCCAGAACCTGAAACCCCTACAACAGCTACTGTTTGACCGCCACCAACCTTAAGATTAAAGTTACTCAGCACTAAGACTTCTGGGCGTGTCGGGTAACAAAAGTCAACATTTTTAAACTCTATGCTCCCGTATACATTAGGTGGCTTCAGGGCAGAGGCATCATCTGGGTCAATCTTAGGCACGCGGTCTATGATTTCAAATACAGAGATGAGGGACCTCCGACGTTTAAGAATGTAAGGAGCTAAACCAAATGGCTCCACGAGAGCAAAGGTGGCAAAGGAGAATACCATATATTCCTTGATAGCTGTTGACAGATCCATGTAGTGATTCTTCACGGATAGAGCAGTGTACCACAAAAGAAGAGCATTACAGGCAAAAAGCAGAAACTGTGAGAAACCAAAGCCAAAACCAATTGCCATCCCATGAAGGAAACTCTTCATAAGTATTTTCCTTAGTTGCTTTCTATAGAGCTCCATCACCTTGTTACCAGCGCAAAAGGCTACAACTGTGTATATGTTTCTGACTGCATCCTCAAGGACCAAAGATGCTTTCCTATGCATCTCTTGAATTCCCCGTGAAAATCCAGCAAGCCACAATTTCTGCAAGATACAAGTTCGAAGTTCATGAGTTAATGGTGTTAAATATAACTAGAAACTTCATGTTGCACAGTTACACAGTACTGCTGAACAAATCAAAAGGAATCTAAGTCCTCAAATAGAGAAAGATTTTATGTACAGAAGAAGTGGTAGCAATATCAAATTTCCAATTACAGCAGCTAGCAATTCAAGATCAATGCAGAGTGAAAAGAAACAGAAAAATTAAGGTCAAAATAAGTCACTCAATGCCATGCAAGATCGCTCAGAGAAGGCATAGATCTTGTATATGTTAAGAGTCAATAAAATAGAACATGAACATGCAAAATGAAGTGCTTCAGTAGATCAGGTTCTCTATGGACATGGGGATATCTACAAGCTTAAAAATTATGCCGTAGTAATTTAGACCTGGCAAATGGGTCATTCGGTTCGGATATGAGTTAGGTTGGTCAATTTCGGGTCAAGCGATATTTCGGGTGGGTTCGGGTTGGGTCGTATGAACTTTGGTTCGGGTCAACTTCAGGTCAACCAAAATTTGGTCCAATAAGCTTGTCATGCAAAAATAAGAAACTTTGTCGAAAATTTCGAGTTGGGTATGGTTCGGTTTGGGTCCATTCGGGTTTCGGGTGTGCCTATTTCGGATGTCGGGAAGGGTATGCATTCGGGTCATTCGGTTCTGGTCTTGGGTCAGTTTTGCCACGTCTACATAGGATTACACTGACATACGGAAATCTATCAGATTTTGTTGATTCAGTTTCTCATACATTAGAGATCGGGAAAGCAGTACATGCAAGCAGCTACAAGCCTACAACTAGTTTGAAAACTTTGAGGTTAATTTAAGGTTTGATAGTCTTGCACATCCAATTTGCAACATTGTACCAAAAAGGAATCAAGTGTCGCTTTAGTGTACATCTGACAAAAAAGATGAAACTGATAAAATCTCTAAGAAGTAAGATTGGACAACTCTGCATGCATAAGAAATTTCAAACATCTCACTAAACTGTCCTCCCTCATGTTCTGTTATGAAGCGGTGGACAGGCAACGCATTTCAAATCTAGGGTCCAATAGAAATGCAATCTGTAAAGCTCTATCAGAGCAAAAGTTTGCGTAAATACGCCCCACAACATCCCAGGCAGGAATTCAGAGTGTTGGTTTGATTTGGTTCCACATGCATAAACAACTCTACTGTCCCTACATCTGAGCCTTACGCTAACAGCAAGACAGGTGATCCAACAAGTATGAATACAAAAAATTGAACATCTTTCAGAGGAAAAGTGGTTTTTCTATGATGACATGATCTTGGAGAAGAATTAACATAAAAGAGAACATTCTTGTCATGAATGCGCAATGGCCACAGGAAGCAGAAGGCAACAAGTCAAACCTGAGCAACTGCAGAAATAGTAAGGACAGGGAGAGTTGCCAAGGCGACCAGAGCTAATCGCCATTGTAGCACAATTCCAATAAGAATAGCGACAATCACTGCTGCACTGTCTTGTATAAAGATCGAAAGGCGGTTACTAAAAGCAGCACGGACAAATGTCGCATCATTTGCCAAGCGCATTGATAATGTATCAGCACTGTTTTCTTCATCGTCAAACCATCCAATTTCATTGCGCAACATAGCTGTAATGGCCATAAAACAAAAACTATTACATCTTAGACAATACTCCTCATCATGGTTGGAAATAACAATGGAACATACAATAAGAAAAAATATAGAACTCAAAGGGACAATTATTCACCTGAAAACATCATCCTCCTTACTCTCTCAGTCATCTTCTCCCCCATAATACCGAAGTAGAAGTGCTGCAAGAAGTTGGCAACTACTGTCACAACGCCCATGCATGCAATGATCAAGCACCACTTGTCAACCTCACGCCTTAGGTGATGACCTTCTAAGGATCCATAGTATGTGGTTACTATTAATGAGATGACATAGGCAAGAAGAGGGTTAAAAGAACCAAATATGGCAGCACCAATGCTTCCTAACACTGCATAAAGCCACTCTGCAAGGCTAAGTTCAACTAGTCTCCATAATGAAGGTGGCTTACGCTTTTGTGAATCTTTTGTTTCCTTCAAATCTAACGGCGTGTCACCCATTTCACTATTGGGCCGACTAAAGGTCTGAGAATGGGAGCGTTCATTTTTAGGATCAGATGTCAGAAGAGGTGAGACAGGGGACTCAGGATCTGATGGATTTGAGGTTTGCCGTCGTGCAGATTGAACATCAATCTTCGGTAAATCTGGCAATCTCATTTCAAAACTGTCCTGCCTTGTCATAGATGGTTCCTTCTCCACTGCATCCACTGATGTGCCATTAGCATTCTCTTGCAACTGCTCCGACGGCGGGCTTCGAACTTTTGGTGATTCAAGAGAGCTAAACGCAGCATCTGATATCCGAAATGCATGACCTCCAGAAACTCTCTGAAGAGATGGCGATCTTGCCATTTTAGGAGATGATGACTCCTGGAAGCTGTGGCTAGCTGACGAATCATTTTCGACCTGGAAAGTTGTTCCCTCTTCGTACTTCTTTGCTGGCATCCTAAAACAAACAGACCAAATAAATAAATAAACTCTACACCATTTGGTACGGAACAGTTGCTGCGCGCCAGACAAGCAACAAATAGTGAACATTCTATAAACACAGGCAAGAAGGATTAACAGCCAGTGCATTTTATACATACAAAAAACCTCACCACATAATATAAAATAGAAAAGGTTTGTCCGAGGTCAAGTTTGATTTGTAAATATGAATTTGGTAAATGGAGTAATCTTTTTCCCTTTGCACAACCCCCTCCCCCAAAAAAATAAAAAATAAAAAGAAAGAATAGAAAGGGGGGGTTAGGGAGGAAGAATAGAAACAGTAGAGTTATGGCCTACCTCCTTGGAAGTTTGGACGCCTCTTCGCATTTGAGAAGCTCAGCATATAGACCATCCAAGTTCAACAACTCATCATGTGTACCCATTTCAACAAGTTGCCCCTCCTCCATGACAGCAATGTAGTCCGCATTCCTGATTAGACTGAGCCGTCTTGCTATTATTATTGTTGAACGTCCTAGCATAAGAAGATCCAAAGCCTCCTGAACAGCCCTTTCAGCTTCAAAATCAAGCCCACCAGTGACCTCGTCAAGCAGAAGAATGGATGGATTTGAAAGCACTGCCCTCGCTATGGAGAGCTTGATCTTCTGCTCTTCTGTCAATGCCAAACCAGCCCGGCCCACCTGGGATATGTATTCCACATGAAAGGAAGTGTCAGAGAACATACCTAAAGGAATATTACATACAGCTCATAATGTCTACCTGTGTATCATATCCCTTCTCAAGTGAACTAATAAATGTATGTGCATGCGCTATTTTAGCAGCTTCTTCAATCTGATCCAATGTAGCAGATCGTCCATAAGCAATATTTTCTCTGACACTCAAACTAAGCAATGCAGGTTCCTGCGTAACTAGACCACTTTGACTTCTTAGCCATTCCAACTGGAGGTTCTTTATATTCTCACCATCAAGGAGGACCTCTCCTGCATCAATTGAAGATAATTACTTTCAAAGCAAGGCAGCATGCAGGACGTTAGTGAGTGCAACATGGTTCAAAATATGGTCATATCATCCATTCCAAGAGGACCAAGTAACACTACCTAATGTGGGGTCATAAAAACGCTCCATGAGAGGAATAATACTGCTTTTACCAGAGCCATTTCTTCCGACAAGTGCAACAGCCTTTTTTGCAGGAACAGTAAGGTAAAATCCACTCAAGATGGGTATCTCTGGACGAGATAGATAGCTGAAATACACATTTCGAAACTCAATGTTTCCCTGAACAGAAGCTAACTGATTGCCATCATGGTTTGTAGATGAGGATGAACGGCTGATCATTTCAAAAAGTCTGTAAGCAGCAATCCGCCCTTGCTCAAATGAATAGAAGTTTGTTGCAGCTTGATTTAGCCCGCTGCAAGACACATAGCAGATATAAAGTAAATGACACAATCATAAGTGTCAGTGATGCATATGGCCAGTAATAGGAAAAAAAATACTTACAGGCCACTCAGAATTACAGCAAAAAGGGCGGCTATTATTTCACCTCCATGAGCTTTTCCATGAGTCACCAGAAATCTTCCTACCCAAAGTTGCAGCGCACAAGAACAGATTGCCAGCCCATACGTGAAGCCAAGTCCTAGCCCTTGTACAAGACTTATTAATATACCATATCTGAGAGTTGCTTGAAGCGAAGTTGCATATGAATATTTGGCCAATGTCTCATTTGTAAAAGCACATAAAGTTCTGATGTATGACACAGCCTGTAGAAAGATTTTGCAAATCATGAATACATTGAGCATAAAGTGCATCCACGTAAGACTATATATATTCATTTAATTGATCTGTTTCCAACAGATCATTAAACACTCAGACAGAAGAAGCACAAACGTTTCCCACTTTTCAGAAACAACAGCACACCTAGTTGGATGTCACCTTCAGAGTGTCTGGGGAGATCAAAACTGGTACAACATTACCCCTGCTTGCAAAAGCACTAACTTTTCTAGCTGCGCTAGAATGTTCAACATTAAAGATCAGGATCCTAGGATCTTATAAAGGACCGGTTGATGGCAGGAGTCCTTAAATCATATTCAATATTAACTTTAGGGTAACAAGATTCATTTGTCCATAATCCAGAAAGTTGAGAAAGGTAAAACTATTTTTTCAACTTGGATTGTAGTAGACTACAAAAAAAAGTCTCTCTCAGCTTCCTCTGCTCTCTTTCTATGGAGTAGTAAGTAATCTACAGTTTCTAAATCTAAGGTCTAACAAAATCCATCTCTCTATGACTTTGCAATTCCAAAGATAACACTGCTACACCAGACCCCCATCCCCTCAAAAACACCCAACCACTTTTGGGGTATTGGATTTGGATTTAGATTTAGAGATTCCCATTCAATAACATATCAATTCTCATAAGAATTCAAACATGTTGAAATTATTTAAAAATCAGTCTAACCCATTAAAATAATTAATACCACACAAATTAATCAAGAAATATAGTTCGTAAAGATTGAGATAATTATTTAATTTTTATGGTTTTTAAAAGTTTGTTAACAAAAGTACTGTTGCAATATCATCTTAATTTATAATTTTGTCCTTTATCAGTTTCCTAGTAGGATCACAGGATCAACAAGTAGGACTGTATAATCATATTAAGATCCTACAATCCACCCATAGCTTCAGTAATCGGGATCCATAGTTAGTCTTCAGATCGGGTATAGGATTGTACATTTCAAACCAGGACTGTAATAACTGTTAATATATCTCACAAGTCCAGTTTTAGTGATAAAAAGTAAATTGGAGTAAGTTCAGCTTGAATTCATTTAATCTATCATTTGTAAGTTTCCTTGTACGATCATAACATCAATTTGTAAAATTGTACAGTCATATCAAGATTCTACCATCAAACACTTAGCTGCAGCAGGATTCCAAGATACCACAAAAGTTAGGGCCCCACTGATGACTGAAACGAATAGGAGATTTTTGACTCGGAACTTTTAACAATTTGTTACTTCGTCACTCAACTAATAATTTCAATAAAAAAAATCTACCAGGGTAGTTTTTTTTGGGGGGGGGGGGGAGGCTGGACTGTAACAACAGCAACATGGATCTCCACATATCATAAACAGAGGACTAAGCTTCTTTGAAGTGTTTGCTCAATTTATCCATTGAGGTCAATGTTTTTTTTTTTTTCCTTTTTCACTGATGCACCTAAGTTTCAGTTAGAACTAATGTCCAGTAGAGCATCCATAGTTTCAAGATCCTCTTGTGTAAGAGACCTTCGGCAATAAAATAAAGATGCCAAATAATTAAACGGGTTCCTAAAGGGGGATGACTTGAAATGACAAAAAATTTAGCTCTATAGATTGGAAACAAGAGGAAAGCTCCTGGAAGTATGTAATGAAAGTTCAAAAAATAGCATCTAGACTAGTAAGCAACAAGTCAACTATGGGTGGAGGCGTGGAGCACCAGCCAAAAATAAAAACAAAAATAAAATAAAATAAACAACGACAATACCCGATGAGCATCATAGTTACTAAATTTCCCCCAAAAACCCAACCCCCGGTGCACACTGCAAAGCAGTTCTGGTGTCCAGATTTGAAAAACACAATTTCTTAGTGTACCAATGCACTACGTGAGCCAAATTAAGTTGACCCACACCTAATAGCAACATTGTATCATTTTCAGATTTCTCCACCTGTTTCTACAAGCATTGATTGGCTTCCATCCGATGCCCCCCCCCCCAAAAAAAAAAAAGAACAGAAAACCTTGACACACTGAGTTCTCCAATAAGTGGTGTCCACATACTCGAACCTAGGGTTGTCAAAAGTTAACCCGACATGATTACTGACCCGAACTGAACACGAAATTCAGTGGTTTGGGTAAAGATTTCAACCCGTTTAATTAAATGGGTTGACATATTTAACCCGTTTAATTAATTGGGTTAGGTTCAGGTTGAGAATTTTAACACAAAAAAATACCTATTTAACCCGTTTAATTAAATGGATCAAATAAGTTGATCCGTTTACGCAATTACCATGTACTTGTTGGGGGGAAATGTGAAAATATGGGGTTTAATCAAGTTGATATTTGTTTTGTGATTGTGATTCTTGTGAATCATAGACAATGGTTGCATGATGATGCTATATTAAGATCAAAAAATTGATTTATAATGCTTGGTAATCATATTTTAGTCAAAATATAAAGCAGGTAAACAGGTAACCGGCTAACTTAAACCTGACCCGTTTATATTAAACAGGTTAATGGGATAATTTCATGCCAAACCGTTTAAAAAATAAACGGGGATAAGTCAAGGTTTTCAACTCATTCAATAAACGGGTTAAGTTTAGGTCGAGGATTTCTCAACCCGTTTAAGCTCGACATAAATACGAATTCGAACCAACCTGACTTGTTTGACAGCCCTACTCGAACCTGCCCAATAGACCAGCCATACCATGAACTAGTCAGCTACAGTGTGGATCCCACAAAGCAGGGTCTATGGACGCAACCTAGCCTTTACTTTTCGAGTAGAGAGGTTTCCTAACGACTCACAAACATTCTGGGAACTAGATATTAAAGAGTTAAAACATTTGGTCATTAAGCTACAAAGTAGCTAGCACAGCAAGGGGATATGCTCTTTTTCACAGTTATTCAATATTAGGTTCTTCTAAGTTTTCTCATTTGCGATAATGAATTGAAACAATTGCTAACATGTGGACGTAATGAGCAAACAATTAAACAAGAACCACCATATTGGAGGGACCATAGATCACATATCAGCTCCTAAGCACATCATGAACATCTTCAGATGTCCGTAGTAATGGTGTAAGAAGAGAAACTTCACAGATATCTAAACTTTTAGTTAGGTGTCTATAATGTACTAAATCCTTAAAGATCTAAAACATCACTAAAATGGCATTATTAGATGGACATAGGAAGCACCAGAAATTCTGGCAATTTCATTGAACCAGCACAGATCAGCAAAAACTAGCAGTTTGGTGTCACAGGAGAGCCAAGCCCCATGCAAAAATAATGGAGATGGACAGGATAGATAACTACGTATATACTTCTTTCTATTTCTGAATTTAAGGACTTTCAAGTATCATAATATACATCTTTCTATTTCTGAACTTAAATTTTTACAGATATTTAAAACACGACTGTCATCCTTTCCACACTTCAGCTTCTACGTAAACAAATTATCTATCCCATCCAGCAACAACCCCCCCTCCCCTGATGTAGATCAGGATGCTCTCGTACCATATCAATGTAGACGAGAATACTGGTGTAGATCAGGGAAGAGAAAAAAGGACAAAAGAAGAGAACGAGAATATGTAATTCCTTCACTTCCTAATTTCATTGACCAACTTCCTTAGGTTCTATGCACAGTTGTGTAAATGTGATGAAGTAAGTAACCTGCTCAGCTATACTTGCAGCCTCAGCATATGCATCCTGAATGTTCTCTGCAAGCCTGTGAAGAAATATATTTGAAACACCTCCTGCAGCAACAATGAATGGCCCCGTTGCCAAAGTTATGAGAGCAATCTGCCAACAATTGATAAATGCGACAACTAGACCACTGAAAAATGTTGCCATGTTGTGGATATAGTTTCCAACCTACCACATAGAAGGAAATTAGTTAGAACTCCGAAGACAAAACAAATAGGTGAATCTTTGTTAATGAGCAATTGAGCATACAAGATATTAAAATACCTTCTCACTTAAAGCAGATTGAATAAGGAGCACATCACTCAAGACCTGGCTAACTATGTCTCCATTGTTTCCGTAGGTGTCAAAGAAACTCATGTCTTGGTTAAGTAAAACATGCACATAGTTTGATCTAATGACAGCAGTCTGCCGCTCTCCAGTAAGAATCCAACAGGACACCTCTGTCAAATTGGATATGTCAGCACTGATGTCTGGATCATATCATCAGATGTGAAGTAGTGTATGAGGTAATTCATTCACAAAATGACCCATAAATAGAAAGTTGTGAGCCTCACCTATCCAACCTGCAGCAAATACACCTGCCGCTATATAAACAATTTTGAGAGCTAGCTGCACCCAAGAATAAAAAAAGGGCTAGATTATTGACAAAATTCTGAGATCACATCCTTCATTTAACATATTAAAACAAACTTCTAGGAGGATGGGTTCTTCTGAAAAAGTTCAAGTCCGAGCTAATTACAAATCAAGCTAAAAAGGTAGCTGAAACTTCAAAGGTTAGGGTCTGATGGCTCCAGGTTTGAATCGTTTCAGGTCCAGGCCATATTCAGAGTTACAGCTATTATCCAATTGCGGGTAAGGTTCGTGCAGATGATGTATGTATATGTCAATATGTGTATATATATGTGCATATATATGTATGTATATGTGTATATATAGGTATGTATGTGTGTGTGCGTGTGTGTGTGTGTGTGTCTACCCACGCGCGCGCACACACACAAATATGTGTGTGTGTGTGTGTGTGTGTACATATATGTATATGTGTGTGTGTGTGTGTGTGTGTGTGTGTGTGTGTGTCTACACACGCACACGCACGCACACCCACGCACGCGCGCACACACACACACATATCCATTATTTGGCTCCCCTCTCCTCAATTGGTAGCGTTTTGTCATCAGTTTCACGTCGATATCCATCACAAATGAATATATAAACTAGAACCAATTCAGGAACCTGTTTTAACGCAAGGCAAAAGCTAGCACAGCCAAATGAAGAGGAACAAGAGCAGTTAGCCTCCAATATTTGCCCAATGAAAATAATTTTGGACTATAGGTCAGGTGAAAAGCACATGAATGAGACACTACACTAGTCCTCTGTATTTGTGTGCAACAACTAGACATAATATTTTAAAACATATAGACTAGTATCCAAAGCTACGAAAATAGTTTATCAGACCATAGTGAACACCACAACAAATCATTTTTGCTCATGGAACATCTTTGCTCAGGGAAACACTTGGAATGGTTAAATTAGCGGCAACAGCTTCACGATACTAGCTTCAGGTTAGCTGATAAATAAAAGCGGCAGAAAACCTAAATGACATCGGTTTGTCGTACAAATTTGCCATACAACTTGAATCCTTGACAATTGACTAGCTCCCATTTGAAAATCCAAAGCCCTAATATAGATGGTATCAGCGCAACCACTATAGAGTGTCAGACTTGCACTACCCTTGCAAGAACAAGCTAGAGGTGCTGTTCTATAATAAGAGTATTCTAAGTCACTAAAAAAAGGACTGCTTTCGCACTTGGAAAACAACACAAACTGGGAATGCATTCCATACTTCATAGAATGATAGCAGAAGCAAGATCCAAGCGACCAATGCTCCTTTGGTCACGCAGTCAATATAAGGAATGCAACTCCAAAAGCAGAAGGATAAGGAAACAGAAAATTTAGCTTTGGTAACTCCAGAGAGGAAGATATTGTGCATCTTGCATCAATGATTGAAAGAAACAGAAAAAGAATGCAGTTCAGATTAGACAAAGAGAACTTGTGTTGACAAAAACAGATGAGTCTTCATAGATCCCTACATGGTCCCATCACATCACAAATGCACCTAGAACTTAAAAGCTTCACTATCACACATATCCTCATGCCTTTTCAACGAATGGCCAAAGAAGACCTATAACAGAAAACACGACATTTAAGATGTAAATGTACGATGGATACTGCTGGACAAAATTCAAATGACATAGCAAGAAGGGGATAAATAGTAGCTAGGCGACATGAAAAACAAAAAAATTAAGATGACGGGTAGCGATCAAATAAACCGAACAAAGAAAAGTACGTAAACATACAACTTTGACAATTGACAGTAATGAAAGTAATCATCCTGCAACACTTACAAAGAACTATTGCCTGTACGTCAGCTCTATTACTATGATCCTATGTCAATACATGAATGGCACGCTTAGGTTTATGAAACACTAATCTCAGACTGCTGTGTTCTAAACTGACAGTGGAAATCAGCAACAGCCATTTTTCTAATCAAAAACTAGAAACTGATCCTCATATTTCCCAGTAAACAAGTGTAATAAGGCTGTCACAGCCAATGACACTACTCCGCTAATTCAGGACTCCCTCGATAATGAATTTCTTCACCAGAATAGTATGAGAATCAGCACCAAAAAGTAGAAGACTTGGAACAACAGGAAACAAAGTGGAAAATTCTACGAAGAGTTCAGTGGGCAAGGGAGAAATCACTACACCTTCTTTTTCCCTATCCTTAGCCAAAATCAGGTCAAGAGAAGACCTCTTGTAAATTTACTCTTTCTATGCAAGGGTTTGGTACAATAACAGCTCTTGAATTATCCAACAAAAAATGCAGCTCAACAAACCTACAAAAGCTCCATGGCAACAAGATGTTGCTTCTGCCAAACAATCTCACTCTTTACAACTATTCAAATAAGAAACCTCCAACAATGTTCAACTAAGTTTGCCAATAACTTCTTCAACCGTTGCCAATCAGACAAAAGGATTTTTAGAAATTATCTAAACAGTTTCCAAATTTCAATGATATTATCCAATTCGCAATCACAACGACCAACAAGCGCACAAAATCCTGTCACCTTTAGAAGAACACCCCTGTAATACTCTTATACACCTATTGCAATCAAATACTCCTCGCCAACCCAAATTCAACAAGTTCAGAGCTACAATACCTCCTGAAGGAGCTTAACTCCACCTTAACATCTGAAATTAGGGTCTAGCAGACTAACCTCTGTGAACTTATGATGCACTTCCACTTCATTAGACGATTTGAATGAAAGAAGCTGGATGATCTTAGCAAAGTAATGGAGGTAGACAACGAGGGCGGTGCCATGAGCAGCGGCGGCGAGTGATCCGACGGCCATGAGGAACCAATCAAAGTGGTCAGCGCAAGCAAACAGCCTTGAGAAAGGGACGGCGGCTGGTGGCGGCTCGATCTCGTCCTCGGCCTCCTCGTCCACTTCGTCCTCCATCTCCGGCGGTGGCGCGTCGG
The DNA here is from genome assembly GCA_029747015.1 of Carnegiea gigantea. NCBI lineage: Eukaryota > Viridiplantae > Streptophyta > Magnoliopsida > Caryophyllales > Cactaceae > Carnegiea > Carnegiea gigantea. The sequence goes on along the minus strand of JAKOGI010001273.1, from coordinate 74,223 downwards.
AGTTTGGCTCCATGTACGGCGACGGCGACTCCGGCGGCTCCGAAACCTCCGACACCGGCGTCAGCGGCTGTATGTGCGGCGGCGACCACCCAAACAGTCCCCTCGACATCATCATTTTCTCCCTCCTCTTTCTCTTTCCTCCTAGAAGACTGATTCAACTACGAAATTGCAGCCCAGAATCCAGAAATTCGATTGAAATGAAGCCTCAGAGCTTCAATTCATCAAAAATTGGGCTCAATTCAGCAACAAAATGCCTCAAAATGGACGAAATTCGCTCTTTACGGAGCAACAGAGCATGGTAGAGAGAGAAATTCAGGAGAAGAAGAGAGAGAAAGGGCGCGTGTTGAGGTGAGTTGAGTTGCGTAGCTGAGTCAAAGAAGATAAGAATAATTTGACTCGTCGTCGGAAGCGGAAGTTTCTTCCTTTGTTTCTCTCTCCTCTTTCAATTCTCATCATCCGTTCTCCCTTCTCAACTCTGCTTTCATTTTGTTCTAGAAAGAGAAAACAGAGAGAGAGGAGGCAGGGGGTAGGTTAACAGCAACGGCGACGGCGACGGCGACGTTTTTAGTGTTTACGGGGAGATGGGGGCCTGGCCCACGCGCGGGGTACCTAAGGTCAATGTCGGGGGCATTTTGGGTAATGTGGATGCCAGGTAGAGCGCGTGTACTGGACTCGAGTGTTACCACGTGGACTAGATTAGAATTCTATCCTTCTCTTTCTATTTCTGTGTGACTGTTTCCCGTGCTTGGGAGAGGGGGGGTGGGACACGGGCGGATGGCATGATTGTGGGGAGCTTTTTGAAGCATTGCCAGTGCAATTCGTCTGCTCCCCTTGCTCTCCCCCTCTCTGCTGAGCACGATTTGCTCGCTTTTGAGTTGGCTATTTGCAGATTTTTCAATTTTTTCCTTTTTTGGTTGAACGTACATTTTGGGGTAAATACTGATTTCTACATCCACGTTTAAATTATTGGGGTGGTTTATGGTAGAAGTTAGAATTTAATCTTTCTCTTTCACATTAGAAGATTTTTCGTTTCTAGAAAATTTTCAAGTTGGTAAAATCATGATCTTAACTTAATCCAAAATTATCAGGTGATTGAATATTTGTGGCAGACTGTAGGATATTCAATATTAATTTTCTCTTCTGATAAAAAAGAAAAAAAATCAATATTTTCTGTATCATTTGGTCAAGTGCCTAAACTTCTAATCATGTGAACTTTGCGCCTAAAGTTTCAATCCAACAAACTTTAGGCGCCTAGACTCTCTCTATATACAATAAAAGTAAATATACTTTTTAAACATTATATTCATTATTGATTTGGACAAAACATTAAAGCAGAAAGCTTATGGAATCAAAAAAATAGCGTTATACTTCAAAGGAAAAGGAAAAAAAATTGCTTTATGATTTTTTTTAATAATAACAATTGATTGCAAGATAATTGTTGAAATTTATAAAGACCTGCCCTTTTTCGTTCATTTTCCACCTATTCCATCTTCAACTTTTTACGGACCCTGCGTGAACACGAGATGCTTGTGCACCGAACTGCCCCTTTCCATCTTCAACTTTTTCCTAATTACTTTGGGGGGGGAAAAAGTTGCTAGCATGTTCTAGTTACAAAATTTGCAATATTCACTAACCTATAATAAACAACAATACTAACATTCATCTCCCTATTTACATCTCAATTTTCATATACATTTAATTTTCACTCATATCTAATAGTAATGCTAAAAAAAAGGGGATCGGACAACTACAGATGCTAGTATTAACCATGAGTTGGCAGAAAGACAATTATGCAGGATATGACGGTAGAGAGACCGCGTCTACGCATATGTGCATAGAGCGTGATTTTCTTTTAAAAGAAAGAATGGCTTTATTTCACAACATTTAAAAACCTTTTTCCTCTTTTTTTTGGAGTAAGCATAAATTTTTGTTTCACTTCAAAAGCAACAAAATCTTTTTATTTTCTCAACATTAGAATATTCATATTTTGAAGCTTTTCTTTTGTCTCCTTAGACTTTTAATATTGCTTCTTATTTCAAATAATATATTTTTTTCCTTAAAAGTCAAGTACTTAAGTTGAAGCACTTTAATTACACATAGAGTATGTTTTCCATTTCGAGTTTATAAGTTTAAAAGTTTGGCACCTACTAAACCAAATACTCAATCAGCAATAGCAACACTTAGTATGGATCCTATTTCAGGAGATTTGGGGAGATCTGAATGTAGGTTTAGTTACCCTTACAATCATTCCTACTAAAAGAGTGGTTGAATCCTCAAAATTAATGAAAACAATCATTTGTTGAAAACTTTTAAGTGAAAAAGTTACTTGAAATTTAAAAAGACACAAAAACACTCAGAGAGAGTGGCAATGAGAAGCGAGTAACAATAGGCAAAGCAACATACAAAGGGGAAGGGGGTGTACACAAGGGGTAATAAATAATACGCATAGATAGCCAACCAGTACAATAACAATAACTCCTAGTGTGGGTCTTACTTTTGTAAGGTCTGGGAAAATCCAGATGAAGGCAACCTTACTTATATACATATGCTTGCTCGTAGAAAGACCGTTTTCAATAAACCCACAGAAAAAAAGTTTTAAAAAGATATTTAGAAGTTGAAAATCACTTTGTAAACTAATTTAGCAAACACAAAACCTAATTACTAAAACTAGCATAAATTAACATGAACAATAGATGAGGGATAAGAGTTTTGCGTACCTTGCGCAGTAAGCGACGACAAACCATTAATCTGGCCAATAGCCAGGGGTGTGCAAAAAAATCCGAAACCGAAAACCGAACCAAAAAACCGAAAAAACTGAACCGAAAAACCGGTTAACCGAATAATATTTTCAAAAAAATCGGTTCGGTTAACCGAACCGAAAAATAATTTCGGTTTTCAGTTCGGTTACAATTCGGACAATTTAAAAATTCGGTTAACCGAACTAAAAATAATATTTTTTTAAAAAAATATACATAAAAATATAAAATTTAGGTAAGAAAGTGCACTTTTTTATTATTTATAAATGGTAACCAAAGTTTAATTTTTATAAAAAAAATATAAAAATGAAAAATTTAGGTAAGAAAGTATCTTTTTTTATTATTGTAAACGGTTAACTGGTAACCGAACCGAAAAGCACGGCTAACCGACTTTTTCAGCTCAGTTACGGTTCGGGTTTTGGACGAATCGAAATTTTCGGTTAACCGAAAAATGGTTAACCAAAATCTTCGGTTCGATTACAGTTCAAAATTTTTTTGAACCAAAAAAAGGGTTAACCGATTTTCGATTAACCGAAACTCCGGTTAATCGGTTTTGCACGCCCCTACCAATAGCAGTCTACATTCAAACAATCAGAGGCGAGGGGTGACACTGCTGATGCGATGAGGGTACTACTCAAGCAATGAGAGGTACGATAATGTAACCATGTGAAGATCGATATGGTAGCCTATAGGAATACATTACATGCAGGAAAGAATAATAGCCAATACAACATAATAACAATCACTACTCAACAAAAGCCAAAGGCAGGACTAGAAGTATGCTACCTATTATCTGCAACCCTAATCTTAGATTTGTACAAACTTCTATCTTGGGTTATGTCCTCTATTAGACCTATAAACTTCAAATCATTTTTAATCACCTTGTTGCAACTTTTCTTTGACCGTCCTCTACCTCTCATACACCTCAAGAGGTTAATCATCTCGTATCTTTTCACTGGTGCATTCTCACTCCTTCTCTTAAGATGACCAAACCATCTTAGTCTAGTCTCCCTCATCTTATCTTTCGTTGGTGCAACTCCTACTTTCTCTCTAACCACTTTATTCCTAATTCTATCTAATCTCATATATCCATACATCCATCGAATCATTCTTATCTCTGCTACCATCAACCTCTGTACGTGACTCTACTTGATTGACCAACACTCTGAATCATATAACAAAGCTGGTCTTACTACCATATGATAAACTTTCTCTTTCAATCTAACAGGAATTTTCGTATCACACAATACTCCAGAAGCATTCCTCCATTTTTGTCATATCGGTCTAATACTTTGGTTAATATCTTCGCTAATATCTCCTTTCTGCTCAATAACCGAGCCTAAATACCTGAACTTCTCAGCCCTTGGTATTGCCACACCACCCGTGGTAACTTCTTCCTCACCCACTTTCTCACCACTGAACCCACATTTTAAGAATTCAATCTTTGATCTGCTCAATTTAAATCTCCTAGATTCTAAGCTCCATTGCTCCAACTTGATGTTAAGACCTAGTCTCATTAATAAGAACAATATCATTAGCAAATAGCATACATCATAGTACCTTATCTTGAATCCCTTTTGTGAGTACATCATAACAATAGTGAAACGAAACATGTTTAAAGCTGACCTTTGATAGAGTCCAGTGTCTATAGGAAAGTCCTCTATGTCTCATTTTAAGATCCTTATGCTTGTTTTTACTCCCTCATATATATCCTTAATAGTTCAGATATACGTCTTCGACACCTCTTTATTCTCCAAACACTCCTATAACACCTCACCCGATATTCTATCGTACAATTTCTCTAGATCTATGAATACCATGTCGAGATCCTTTTTCCTATCTTTATACAATTCCATGAACCTTTTTATGAGATGGATTGTTTTTATAGTTGATCTACCAACCAACCTGTGTTGCCCACTTTACAATTTCATCAACATCTACATTCTATGTATCTAAAAGAAAGGAAGAGAGAGTGAAGGGCATGCTACCTTAGGTCTATAACAGTAATCTTAAATCTCTAGATGCCTTTATTTTGAGTCATATCCTCTAAAAACTGCAAATGAGTAAAATCTATTCTGATCACCTCATTCCTATTCTTTTTTTATCTATGTTTAGCTCTTTTATATCCTAGAATGCCAATTATCTCGCACTTCCTTACAGATGCATCAAAACCCCTCCTCTTGATGGATCCAAACATTTTTTGAGTCTGGTTTTCCTCATCTCATCTTCTATAGGTGTCACTTCCACCTTTTCTCTGATCGCATGGTTCCTTATGTATTGAATCTTTTTATGTCACATATCTAGCGAATCATCCTCATCTCAGACCATCATCCTATGGATTTGGGATTTCTTGATTGGCCAACACTTTGAGCCATATGACAAGATAGCTCTAACTGCCACACGATAAGCTTTTCCTTTTAGTTTTGAAGGTATCTTCTCATTATACAACACATAAGATGTATTTCTTTATTTCTGTCATCCCACCATAGTACGATGAATAAGGTCTTCGTCGATATCTTCTTTATAATATAAGTCTATGATAGATCCTAAGTACCTAATTTTCTCTACTTTTAAAATTGCAATATCCCTAGTAGTGACTTCTCTCGCCATCTCACCTTCCATTTCGCTAAGTTTACAATATAAGTATTAAGTTTTTGACCTACTCAATCTAAAACCCTCAAACTCAAGAGTTTTCCTCCACGTCTCCAACTTACTTTTGGCTCACTATCTAATCTCATTAGTGAGAACAATATCATCAACAACAGCAACACCATGAAACGTCAACTTAGCTTTTATCTCTTTGATAAGCTCATCTATCACAACTGTAGAAAGAAAAGAGCCTAGGACTGATCCTTGGTGTAAACCAATCAAAATAGAAAAATCATTTGTATCCTACCCCTCACTTCTTGCACTTGTCCTTGCTCCCGTATACATGACTTTAATAACTCAAATATAAGTGTATTGCATGCCTTTTGTCTCCAAGCACTTTCATAACACGTTTGCACTCTATTATAATCCTTTTGTAATAGAAACCATGCACTATCCGCTCTTATTATTTTTTTAGAGCACAATAAAAAAAATCGGCATATAATTCTCGGCGTCAAAGCGCTTGAGCACAAACTACTGGGTATATGAAGAAACAAAGATCACTTTTGCACTCCAGTTGCCCAACACAATAAACATTGTTTCAGCGCCATCCAGAGACCCCAATGAGAAATGCGATACTCCATAGAAAGTAAAGCTGTACATTTTAATAACTTAAAAGGAACTTTCTGCTTTACTTTAGATTTAAAAATATACATTATTGGTCCCAAGGGGGGTGAATAGGGTGATTAAAAATACTTGCAAATAAAAACTTAAGCACATAATATAATAAATTATAACAAACTCAAGGACGTTGAACAGTAATGTAAAAGGCAAAGCATGCAGAGTTTGTTCATGAGGCTCACCCCTGCAAATGGGCTACTTGTCAACCTAAGGATCCTTCCTTAGAATTCAACAACTTCTATTAATATGCTCCAAGATCTACACAATTTGTATGATGTTCGGTCACCAAAATTGACTAAAGTGATGCTTATAATTACTTAGTTTTTGATCGCAATCAAGATTATTTTTTAGTTTTTTATTTGGTTTTACGTGTTTGTGTTAGAGTAATGATTTGATAAAATATTGAGGTTTTTAACTTGGTGTGCAGGACTAATTGGAACATATTTGGGAAAGTTGCAGCTAAGTGCAAATTGAAAATCAAGTCGGCTCTAAACAATTTCCTTATATGGTGACTTTCCTAACATTAATCAAGAACGGAGAACAAGAAACCTACTTCGACTAGAATTTGGAAAGTGAATGAAGGCTATAATCACTATTAGAGGACGTCTTAGGTACCACAATTCAAAAATCAATTCTTCATCATCTTAGCTTAGGGTTTAGTTTAAATTTTGGGAGTAGATTAGTTTAGTTTAATTTTCTCTCAAAACCTTTGATTCAATTACTTAGCTTTAATTCGAGTTCGAAGTTTAATTCATCTATCCGATTCCACTTTCAGTTTCTACTTTCATTTAGTTAGTAATTTCTTTCCTCTTTCTCTCTCTGTCCCCCCTCTGTTTGATTCAAGTTTACCACTTTCTGAATTTTTTTACTAATTTGCATGTTAGTAAATGTGAAATGCAATAATTTTTAGATCAAGTTCTTTTTTCAATTAGTTGAATGGCTCTATTATTTTGCATGTTTCTTGCTTCAATTTAATTAACATGGGTTAGTTTTTAGCTGCAGTGGCCTTGATTCAACCTTGTCCCTATGAATTCGATCTTCAAGTACTACGACTGACAATCATATACTTGCAACACTACTACATCCTTCTAGGATCATAACAAGATTTTGGCACCATTGTCAGGGGTGTTAGTTTGAATTTAGGCCACTATTTTCTTTTATGCTTATTTATCTTATTAGTTTCATAATTCGTGTTAGTAGTTAGTTTTATAATTTTCGTGTTTAGATTAGTTTACTTAATTAATTTGTGTCTGATAAATTTTTTTAGTCTATTTTTTTGGTTTGAAAAAATTTAAAAATTTAAAAAAATTGAAAATTTCAACCCAAAAAAGCTAGTTTTTCATTACCCCCATATGTGCATGAACTCTTTTGGAGTTATTTCTCTAGGCTTAATGACTTTCATGCTCAATTTGTGACCAAACATCTGAAAAATGAAAAATCTGTGAGGTTGCCTATGGGGGAGTGAATGGGGAGACCCGGGCTATTTCGGACTCATTGCATTTTTTGTTGAAAATTCTGATGAAGCGTTGGACTTGCTAGAACATTTGGGTTAGAATTATGAATTTGAAAAGGCTAAAGAGATTATAGGGTACCCTATAAGTGATCAATATGTTTTGCATATGAATTCTTGTTCACATGATCAATTTAGGGAGCCACATACTCAAATATATCATTTTGTTCTTGATTATACTTCTATTTGGCGTGAATATTGTAAATCTTCTTATCATGATAGTAATGATTGTCTATGGAGATGGCAATAGGGTGGGGATTAGGGCCCCGCCCTGCCCCGCCTTGGAGAGAAATCTCCATCCCCAATGGGGATGGGGATGGGGATGGGGATGGAGACAGAAATAAATCTCCGAGCGGGTATAGGGGCGAGGACGGAGCGAAAATTTACCTTGTCGTCCCCGTCCTGCTTCCCCGCTCGGGGAAATATCCCCATTTCTCCGTCCTCGATTGGGGAAAAATTCACATTCCTATCCTCGCATATTAATTTAAAATTACATATAAGCCCTTTATCTGTGAACATACTACTAAACTTATATCGGTAAATTAAGTTGAAAAAATTCTAGATTGTATGAACTTATTTTGTGTAATTTGTGCATTGTTAAACTTATGTTGTATAAATTTGTTAAACTTTAATTTATATTAGATTGTAAACTTTAATCAAGTTTGTTAAACTTATGTTGTATGGAACCTATAAGAGATTATTATACAATTAATTGGGCTAGGGTTAGAGATGTCAAATTGAACTTTCATTCAAAACTTATAATATAACTACCACAAAAGAGGAAAAAATGACAGGTAAAAACCCCTGCTGGGGACGGGGGGAATTTTTTCCCCGCAACGGGGAATGGGGTGAGGAGGGGGGGGCGGGGATCTTAGCGGGGACGGGGACGGGAAATATGCCCCCCGTCTCCAACCCACCCCGTTGTCATCTCTAATTGTTCATATCATATAAATGATGCTTCTAGTGCAAATCTTGAAAAGATAATGAATGATATGATAGAAAGAATGATTGAGACTATGAATGAGAACATGTTTCAATGTTTTAATGAAAGAAGAGAGTTTGAAAATCTTGCCACAAACAGTTTGCCATGAGAATGTATTTTTGTTGTAGTGTCTCTGTGTCCTCCCCATTGGATTGGAACAAATGACTTTTGCTATATAAAAGTCATATAATGCATTGGAAAGTGAAAAAGAAATTGCAACTGTCAATGTCTTCAACATATGTTCATGCTTTAAACTCAAAAATTTACTGTCATTTGGATTCAATGTATTTCTTGATTTGGCAGGACTCATAAACCAAAGTTTTGATGAGCCAATCCAAGTTTTCCTGCTTGGTTTCATACTACTGTTTTTTTTTAAATGTAAACAAGCCCACCTAAATGCCCATATTTCATTAAAGCACTCTAGATAGAGGAAGACATGTGAGAGAAATGGAAGAACAAGGGGAAGGAAAATTTCATCATACCCCTAGTGGGATTTGAACCCACCCTTTCTTATTGGAACCTGGGTCATCTCCTACTAGACCAATCCTTTGGTGCTTTTTAGGAGTTTTTCTAAGCTTTCTTAACTTATTCTCGCTTCTCGATTTGCATTGTTATCTTTTTTAGTCACTTGTACCCATCTTAATGCCTTCTTTCTAGTTCCAACTTCATTTTCCCACCATCTTCTATGATATAGCCGTATAAGAATTTAGCCATCTTCTTGCCCTAATAAATGACCCATGTAACTGATATGTTGTTCCTAATCCAATTGTGGCCATCTAACTACTTCATCTTCACTACTTATTCACCCTCCTGCCTCGACAGAATATAATGAACCTATATCTTCCACATGATCTATTTTGCACCTTTGTTAGAGACATATTATTCTAAGACTTCACTGAAACAACTAAAGAGAGTTTGAGACTCCTATTGTTCGCATTGGTTTCAAATATTGTCAACAAAGACTGTATAGGTTCTTCTGCCACCATTATCCCTAGGCTATCTCATTGCCATTCCTGCATTTGTCTCAAGCTCTTTTCTCTTCCCTTTTTGTTTGGTAGAAAAACAAAGTTCATTAATGAAAAGCTATACAACATCTATATTGATACTATCCTTACAAAAATAAATCTAAAATATCAAAACACATCCATTCTTCAACTTTAATTTATCTTTCTCAAACATAAGCTGAAGTATACTATAAGTTCATAAAATTGGTATCTGTGCAACATAGTAGATCCAACTTGAAAAAAACATCTTGATCAAGCCATTTGAACTTTATTGTCGAATCATTCCCAATCAAACCAATGGAACGAAACTGATAAAAATGATTGAACAATACTCTCTAGCTAAATCATCGACCCTGAAACAATAAGCAAGAGAACTAATTTGTACATAGGTAAGAGAAATAACTTGCACAAAAGGTTAGAAACAAAACCCTTCAAAGAGAAACCTTGCTTTCACAAGGAAGCAAACTTTTTTTTGGAAGAAAACAACAGTGTACTTAATACTAAAAGTGATTGAAGAAAACAAAACAAAAGGATTTACCACTAGTTGTAAGGCCCGTATAACCCCAACTCTAGAAAAGAAGTGGATAGAAAATTAGGGTTTGAGAAAGAAGGAGCCTAACAGTAGATCAACTTCTTTTCACTATCATTTTTCTTTTGTTGCAATTATTATGATCTTATATATCTCCAATTTTTTTCATAAATTTACATTAAGTTATAAATCGAGAACATTTTTGAACATACATATTAAATGAAATAATTTTATCCAAGATGTTTTATCATGTATATTTTTTCAAACTTATCCTTTTTTGGTGTTGAGTAATGATCATAAATAGGATTGGACAATGGATCGAGTTGGGTTGACCTATTAACAAAATGGGCTTGCCTAGGGTTGACCCGCTTTTGGCCCGTAAAAATAAAAATTTAACAAACTTGTGCAAGATCTGTGTGTAATAATTATTGTTACATATGAATTGTTAGTAATATTTTACCAAGAATATCATGTAAATAAGTTTGACAAGTAATTGACCTTAAAAAAGTTCTGAGAAATAAGTTGTCAAGAATAACAAGCTATTACATAGGTCAACCAAATTCGATCTATTAACGTATTCTAAATGGACTGACCTGCTATTGACCTAAGCCATTATTAATTGACCTATTTTAAAAGGATCAACCCACTTGGATCAATGTGGATCGACCCATTGGTCATTAACTTGTTATTCATAAACCATTTTTACTAGTGGCCAGTGATGGGCTTGCACGTTTTGTCAGTCGGCCCTCTTTGATGCCTCAAGGCCCAGCCCAAACAGAAAACCTAGTTCGAACACATCCTTATGGCACCTAACCTATATGTGCTCCTCTTCTGCATCCCACAACCCTACTTCGCGGCCGCAGCGGCTTTATCCCTTTCTCTTTCCTCTAGGTTAGTTTTCTCTGTGCACACCTCTCTCTCTACAGCTGCGACTTATTAATCAACTAGTCTAAGTTTATCTCAGTTGCAATTTTTCATTTTTAGGATTTAAGTGCTGCCTTGGACATCATCAATGGCTCCTCCTGCCAAAGGTAATCGCTTGTGGCCGCGCAATTTTGCTTTCATATTTGCTGTTTTCTTCCATTTCTACCAGCTGAATTACCTGAAACTGAGTATGATTGAGAAAATGTGGTTTTTTGGCTTCTCGTTTGTGGTAACTGATAGAGATTCAGTGCAGTGATGCTGAGTGTCTGTATAAGATGAAGGCTTTGAATCTTAGGGTTTAGTAATTAGCCATTTTGAATTCGGCTAGTAATGCATTGGTTACAGCCTATCGGCATCATAGTTTAGCTCTGATGTGGGTCATTTTTGTAGATCACTCTTTTAGGGTACGACTTTGTGAATGTTGAATGAGATTATATTTTAGAGAAGTCAAGTATTTCTAACTATTAATGCATAGAAACGTGAATATGTTCATGACCGTTTGTTTTTTTCTTGATAGTGATGGGTTTTATGCTCGGTTAGCTAATGTCTGTGAAGGAATTAAAAAGCTCAGTTGAATGATCTTAATAGGAGCTGTGCATAAGTGACCCTTGTATTTAATACATCGTTGTCCCGAATTGATTCTACCCAAGTTACTCGTCCTTGATACTGAATCGTTAATCACTCCTCGGTGTCCTCGCTAATGCTACTTTTTCCGTTGCCGTCCCATTGTGGTTCGGTGATTCATGTCATCAGTTAGTCCTTGCTCAGTCTAAATTTGGTGTTGTAGTCATAGATACAACGTGCATTTGGATCGTTTGCTGAAGCTGTTCCTTTGTACCGTTTTCTTTTGTTTTTTTTTTTTTGGGGGGGGTTTTTGGGGAGGAGAATTAGAGTTTGGAGTTGAGTGCATCAAGTAATTATACAATGTGAGCATGCATTTGGTGCGTGGATATTATGGACCATTATTGCCTCTGATAATCCATATTCCAGTAGACTTCTCCAGTTCTCCTGAGGCTGTGGTTGGGGAACGGAAAAAAAATGGTCGTAGAGTTCTTAAGTTAGACATTCTTTTGTCTACTGTGAACTAAATAGAATACAGTAATTATATTTTTTTGGGAAAAATCTTTAATAAGCTTTCAACCAAGTTCAACTTAATTTGGAGTGTGAGAGGAGTTTATGTGGCTGTTTTATTCCCATATGGAAAATTGTTTGATAATTCTATTAAATATGTTTTCTTTTTCCTGTCATAGATGGAAAGAAGGCTGATCCGAAGGCACAGGCCTTGAAAGCTTCCAAGGCTGTGAAATCCGGTGCATCAACTTTGAAGAAGAGAACCAAGAAGATCAGGACCAAGGTCACTTTCCACCGCCCGAGGACATTGAAGAAGGAGAGGAACCCCAAGTACCCACGCATCAGTGCTCCACCAAGGAATAAGCTGGACCACTATCAAATTCTTAAGTACCCACTGACCACTGAGTCTGCAATGAAGAAGATTGAAGACAACAATACCTTGGTTTTCATTGTTGACATCCGTGCTGACAAGAAGAAAATTAAGGATTCAGTTAAGAAAATGTATGACATCCAGGCAAAGAAAGTGAATACCTTGATCAGGTAAATCTTTATTAGCTTTCTAGTAAAACTGCCTTCAGCATTTATATTCAGCAACTTAGCAAGAGCATCACCATGTCATTGCATTTGATATATTTGGTGGGAGTTTCATTTGGCGTATGCTATGTTCTTGTGTGCTATTCTCCCTCTGTTTTACTGGTGATGGTGTATGAGTTTGGTTTTGCGCGTCCCTTTTTGGTTATGGTCCAATCTTCTGATTCATTTGTGCGATGCAGGCCTGATGGTACCAAGAAGGCGTATGTTCGTTTGACGCCTGATTATGATGCCTTGGATGTTGCGAACAAGATTGGAATCATATAAGTTGTATTTTCTTCACTTATCTCAAGCGGAATTACCACATCTGACAATTTTGAAATAGGACCAGAATAGAACATCAATTTCTATTTAATGTTGAGAAGGGTGTGTAACCGCCTGAGGTTCTTGCTGTTCAGAATTTGTGTTGGGAACAGTTGAAGTGTTTTCTAAGTTTATTTTGTTCCCCAAAATGCTGTCTATGGATTTATGCACTTGCTGTTGGAAATTGTTGAAGCAGCTCTTGGTTTTACAGGAAATAGGTGCTTAGCATTTGTAGAGCACTGGTACTGGTGCTAGTACTAGTGATCAAACTACCATTGCCCTTTACTTTCTAGTTCCTCAAGACTACAAAACCACAATTTAAAATCACCGGATAAACTATTGCAAATAATCTCTGGTTTGGATTAATGCTTGTTGTTTTGTTTTGTGTTGCTTTTGGATTTGATTTGAAAAACTACATCCAAATGGTCTTAAACTCAACTTACCAAAAGCCTCTGCACTAAAATATTTAGGCGTAGGCCCTGATGAGCCTCAAATAATCCTCTCCACGAGCTGCTCCTTGTCGATAGAGACTAATGCTTCTTCGTTCTTTCTACATTGGTAGCCTGATAAAATAGTGGACGGTTCCCAGAGGAACGCCCGCCTTTTGGAAAGTTTCGATGTGAAAAGTTTTATTTTGCAACATTTTTGCGGGCCTTGAAATTTGTTTTTCTGCTAGAAGGAGTAGCACTGTGACATGTAGATCTCATCAAATCCTACTTAGAGCTTGTTCTTTTCGTGGGTCAGTTTTAAAATGCCAACTTCAATTCACTTTAATTTACTTCAATCTATTTCAATTCACTTTAGCCTACTTTAATCTACTTCAATCTACTTCCACTATTTTAATCAAGTTCAATTTATCATATAAAAAAATTCAATTCACTTCAATTTACTTCAACTCATTTCATTCTTTTACCTACGAAAAGAACAGGCCCTCAATAGCATATATGTGGTACCAACATAGATTGGTTAAAATAGTTTGACACTTGTTCCCTTTAAACAAGGTCTCAGGTTTAAGTCTTGTGAATGGAGAAAATCTGTGATTCTATCTTTTATTGGGTCAATAGTAGCTCGATTGTAATGAAATGTAAGATCTAAGAAAAAAAAAAAGGAAAGCAAATATGTAGTGGCGGTGTTATTGCCATACTTAGAAAAAGCTACTGTAGAATATGAGCCTTAGGACGGGAGCCTACTTCAAATTGACGAGTGTGATTGCCGTTTGCCGGCCATGAATCTAATCGAGCAAAAGCCAAGAACGTTTCGAATATAATGAAGCTAGAGACTAACAACAATTACGCGGACCAGTCATGGGATTCGGTTTTTCAGGGGAATGTATTGAAAATTTCTTCTTTATGTTGACAAACTATTCATTCTTACCGAGTATTTCCATCTCTTGCAAGAAACCAAGAGTTGGACAACCAGACAAGAACACTACCTCCACATCACTTTATCAAAATTAGTTTGGAATTACACACAACGTGTGTGTGATTAAGTTTAGCGTATTACGTAGTAATATTTTTTTTGGCCAGCCACTATTACATTCGGAAGGCAGATATGGTAAAAGTATTTTAACTTCTAAATTTTAGTTGGAAGCTTGTTCATGGCATTATTGTTCATTCAGCATTAATTTTTAGATGATCAAACCGTTGCTGCCTAACTTTATAAGCCACAACATCAGCTCTTGATTTTAGGCATGTACACATAAGGTATATTATTCGCCTTTCTACAATTATGGGATAAAGCTACTGTATTTCAACTCCCATAACCCCCAACCATGTAGGACTCCCGCAATAAAATTAATTCATTAAAATAAAATTGCTTAAAATGGGTACTTCTAAGCTCTAATTAAAAATACTGGAATACATTTTTTTCCACTCACATAATTTGCATTCAAACACATTGTACTTCGCATACATTCTACTCGTCAAAAGAAGTAAAAGAACACCGTGATGGATGATACTTTAGTAAGGGATAGGGATAGGGATATACAAACTCATAGGAGATACTCAACATGAAGGAAGAATGCAGGAAGTCCTATTTAGTGGAACAAAATAAAGAACACATGCACTAGAGACACGCTATGAATTACTCTCACCCAGTTAGTGAATGTTTCAACAGAAAGTTCAATGGATGATTAAAGATATGATTAGAAGCAAGCGGAACTGTTAGAGGTTAATAATCTAAAAACATCTTGATGTTGAAGTTCTAGAGTCTTCTAAAGTATTCTGACATCTTCTATATTATCGCGGAACCTTGCGGAATATTCTAGTACCTTCTAGAATATTCCAGAACTATCCTGATAGTCGTAGAACCTTCCAGATTACTTTAAAATCTTCTAGATCCTTCTAGAACTTTCTAAAAGAATTCTCTAGAATGTTCCGTAATATCTACATTTATCAATATCTAGAATATCTACATAATTCTAGAAAAAATATCCTAGATACTTGTAATATAATATCTAGATATCTAACAAGATATTAGGATGAAAGCTTATATCAACTTAATAATAGCTAGGATTAAGTTAATCCCCAACATCCATTGAGGACGTGGATGACTATAAACACTCTCAAGGAGGGCTCATTTGTAGTCGAGCAAAATGAACGCAAAACAGATGAAAAGAAACCAAATATTAAGTAACACAAAGCATAGATTCTTATAACTCCTATCTTCTATACATCTTCAAACATTTTCCAACAGTGATACTAGAGCCACTTCAACCCAGTCCTCCTCTAAATTCCTCCTTCAAAAAATATTAGTCATCCATCCGCAAGCCATATCCCATCTCTCAAAACCTAGCATCCCTTAATTCTAACTCCACAAAATGATGGCCCCTATCCTTCAACCTCAATCTTTAACTGTATATCAAATTTGAGGCCATCCATGTTTGATCGGGAGAATTATCCAATATGAAGCATTCAAATGAGAATCTTTTTCATGGCTCAAGGTTTACGAGATATAGTAGAGAAGGGGGTATGAACAACCCCCTAAGGATCACAAGAAGGAGGATGGAGAAGAAAAGAAAAAAGATGGTCAAGACAAGCCATTATGGGATGAAACTAAGGAGATGCAGTATCAAAAAAATACAAAGAAGGATATTGCAGCCCATGCATTCATCCAGGAAGCAGTAACTCCAACCATCTTTCCTCAAATTGTGGTTGCCACAACAGCTAAAGAGGCTTGGAACATTCTAAAGGAAGCATAACGGAGCACCAATAAGGTAATATGTGTCAAACTCCAAACTTTTTGGAAAGAATTTGATAATTTGTCGATGGAGGAAGCTGAAACTATTCAATTATTTTTCAATCGTGTTACCAAAATCATTAATAGCATAAAAATATTTGGAGACAATGGAAGATCAAAAAGTTGTACAAAAGGTACTAAGTAGTCTTCTTCAAAAATTTGAGCATATAGTGGCTGTAATAGAAGAATCTAAAGACCAATCTATGCTGACAGTAAGCGAAGTAATGGGGACTCTTCAAGCACATGAGAGGACATTGCATATATTCACAAATCAGCCATTAGAGCAGGCCTTTCAGGCCAAACTAAAGTTCTCCAATAATGGAGAAAATAAAAATGAGAAAGGCTATAGAGGAAATTTTCCCCTGAGGAAGGGAACATCTAATAATCATGGCAAGGGGAGAGGAAGCTATAAAAATCAAGGGAGCTGTGAGAATGAAAAATCAGGCCCATATTGCAGAATATGCAGAATGACCAATCATAATACAAATGATTGCTGGTATGAGTGCAGAAGATGTACATGGCATAAACATCTCATACGAGATTACAAATCGACAATGAGACAGGGCCAATTTCACTGGAGAAGGTAACTATGAAAATGTCTTATACTCTTGTCTAAATACTCAGCAAGAGTCACAAGATTTGTGGTATGTTGATAGTGGTTGCCTAAACCATATGATAGGAGACAAAAATTCCTTCGTCTGAATAGACGAAACTATAAAATCAAACATCTCTCTTGGTGATAGGAGAACACAAGAAGTAGCTGGCAAAGGGATGATTGCTGTGAGAGCTAAAACTGGCTTAACTAAATATATTCAAGATGTCTTATGTGTCACTAGACTAGCCCAAAATCTATTAAGTGTGGGCCAATTGATAAACAGGATCTTTCCTCTAAAAATGCCAGCAAAATAAAAGGTAACTTTCGGCTCCATCATGGGTCATACGACATTATGACATCACATGTATGGTCATTTAAATTTTAATAGTCTCAAAGTTTTAAAGTGAAGAAATATGGTTATTGGTTTGCCCACAATAAATGTCGACAAAAATATATGTAAAGGTTGCATTATTGAAAACTGCATGGGTTTCCATTCACTAAAACTTCTTGGAGGGTTGAAGCCCCACCTTAACTAGTCTATATTGACATTTGGGGCCTAGCTCGTAATCCCAGCATGGGAGGAAAAAGATACTTCGTATTATTCATAGATGATCACAACCATATGATGTGGGTGTGCTTCCTTGGGAAAAAAAAAGAATTCACAAGCCTTCTCTTATGTCCTACAATTCAATGCCCTCACAAAGAAATAAAGTGGGCACAATCCAAAAATTCTAAAATTTGATCATGAAAGAGAATTTAATTAGAGTGAGTTCAACAACTTCTGCAAAAAGGAAGGTATTAAAAGGGAGCTTACAGTCAGACGCACACCTCAACAAATCGGTGTTGCAGAAAGAAAGAACAAAATAATAGTTGAAAAGGCTTGCAACATGTTACAAAGTAAGAATTTGCCAAAACAGTTCTGGGCTGAAGTTGTAAGTACAATAGTCTACATTCTTAACCATTCTCCCACAAAATCACTGGTCAACAAGACCCCATCGTAAGTATGGTTCAACAGGAAGCCCAAGGTAGATAATTCAAAGTTTTTATGTGTATTGCCTGCTAGCACATCCCAAAAGAGAACAGGGAAAAGCTGGATGGTAAAGGAGAAAAGTGCATTCATCGGCTATAGCGACAAATCCAAAGGGTATCATCTCTACGATCCAGAAACTTAAAAGTTAATTATTTTAAGAGATGTCATATTTGATAAAGCATCCAAATGAATTTGGCAAGATGATGCAACCCATTAATCAGTTCAAATTTAAGAAATTAGAGAAGAAAGGCCTCTTGATAGGGGTCCATCTTCACCAGCAAGACCATCTTCTAGTGAATCAAGTTCTTCAAGCCCAACTCCAGAATCTAGTCCATTAAGATCTCCTCAACCCATTCGGAGGTCTCAATGAGAAAGACATCCACGAACTTATCTACAAGACTACAAATGTGTCTAGGTGTTCACATCATTCTTCGCTAGTGAACCACAAATATTTTAAGAAGTTACCTAAGATGAAAGATGGATTGAGGCAATGACTGAAGAAATCAAAATGAGCGAGAAATATAATGCTTGTCAGTTGCTGGATAAGCCTCAAGATAAAGAAATCATCGGACTTAAATGGGTCTATAGAATCAAATACAACAATGATGGCTCGATTCAAAAATATAAAGCCCGCCTAGTCGCCAAAGGGTATTCACAACAGCCTGGGTTTGACTATAACAAGGCATTTGCTCCTGTAGCTCGCATGCTGACGATAAGAACAGTACTTGTTGTAGCAATAGAATTGAAGTTACAAGTCTTTCAACTTGATGTCAAGTCAGCATTCTTAAATGGCAAGATATAAGAAGAGGTATATGTTGAACAGCCTCAAGGGTATGTGGTCAAAGGCCACGACGATAAGGTTCATAGAATAAAGAAAGCCCTCTATGGTCTTAAACAAGCACCACATGTATGGAATAATAGAATTGATAGGTATCTAGTTCAAAGTGAATTTATGAAGAGTCCAAGTGAATCATCCTTATATATTAGGACTCAAGGAGAAGATCTTCTAATATTGTGCCTATTTGTTGATGATCTTATATACACTAGCACAAATCAAATGATGATTGAAGGCTTCAAGAAGGCCGTGATGGTTGAATTTGAGATGCTAGACCTGGGATTAATGAAGTACTTCCTCAAGATGCAAGTAAAGCAAAGCCCAAGTCAGATCTTCATCTCTCAAGAAAAATATGCAGGTGATCTCCTTAAGAAGTTTAATATGCTTGACTACAAGCCACTATCAACACCTATAACAACAAATGAGAAACTTTCTAAGTACGATTACAAAGAGAAGTAGATGAGTCAACTTATCGAAGTCTGATTGGATCATTAATCTATCTCACTACAACTTATCGAAGTCTGATTGGATCATTAATCTATCTCATTAACACCAAGCCATACATAGTTCATGTCATCAACATTGTCTCTCGATGCATGAGTGAGCCCAATTTAGATCACTTTGCGGCAGCCAAGAAAATTTTAAGGTGGATCAAATGTACGAAATTTATTATCCTTTATACAAGACAGATAAAAGACTTAAGGCATGTTGGGTACACAAATAGTGATTGGGGCAGATGCGCAGATGATAGAAAAAGCACAAGTGGATATGTGTTACCACTAGGCTCTAAGGTCATCCCATGTCATCCAAGAAACAAGCAACAATAGCACTATGTTCAGTGGAAGCAGAGTACATTGTAGTTACAAGCATAACATGTGAAGCAGTATAGCTGAGAAGAATATTGGGTGATATACATCAAGATAACAAAGAACCAACAACACTTTTCTGTGATAACATGTCAACAATAGCAATGACAATGAACTCTGTCTTCCACAATCGAATCAAGTACATTGAGATCCGACATCACTTTACTTGAAAACTCATGGACAAAAAGGGGATCAAGCTACAATTTTGCAAACACTATAAGAAAATGCCTTTTTTTGCAACAAGCTTTGGCAACAACATAGCAGTAGTTGTTGCCTAAAATATATAGTGTACTGACAGTGAAATGTTGTTGCCAAAATTGACAATTTTGGCTCCCTCACAAACAAATTTTTGGTTGGCATTGAAGCCTTCCTATGGCAATGATGGTTGTCGTTGCGTATGTTGAAATCTTTCTATTGCAACGACTTATGTCATTGCAAATTGCTAGGTTTTTTATGGCAATGGCCTAGATCATTACTAATTTTGTAGCCCTTTTATTGCAACAGCATGTTGCTAAACGTAAGAAGATATAAAAAATTAAACGAACTAACTGAAAATCTTGTAAAATTAGCAAACAAGGAAAAACAAATAGTTAGCAAACATCCTTAGAAATTAAAAATAAAAGCCTAAAATAGACATAAACTCCCATACTTATCATACTATTATTACGATTATCATTATTATCATAAAATTTTTTTATAAACAAGAAAAATAGGCTTTTATTATTGATAAGGCAACATAAAATTTCATTTTAAAAACAAAAGTAAGCTTGGCTAGATTTCAAAAGTGACTTTCAAAAAAATTTAAAAAATTGGGCAAAGGAGGTGTATAATTAACCAAGCTAATTAAACTGATGAGAAGCAGAGAGACCTCTTTATCTTCTTCACACCACATGCTCGTTTCTTCACAGTTCATGCTCATCTTATTCATCATTCACACCTCCTTTATCACTCGCAGCCTTCATCACGCTTCGCTTAGTTCTAAGCAACACCTACTGGTGGTTCTAGCCTGGTGGTGTCGCCCTTTAGGGTCGGGAAAAAAAAAACAATACCCACTTAAAACCCACAAAACCCGCCCCAGCGAGTACGGGTATGGGTATTGAAGATGAGAAAAAATGGGTATAGTATGAGTATTGCTAAAACGGGTGTGAGTATGGGTATGGCTTTGGGTATAGCTCCTACCTACCCTATACCTGCATCACACCCATTTTATCAATACCTGCTCCATATCTTCCCCATATAAAACCCGTGCCCGTTTATTCAAAGTTCTATTTTGTTGCTTGGACTTAGATATTTTGGTAGTTGCTTTGAGTTGTATTATATTCAAGACACCGGTGGGACATTTTGTTAGAAACTATAACTATCAAATGTTAATTTTTTACTTGAATTTGGAAGTTGTATTTGATAGATATGATATTTTGTTAGAAGTTTGATATTCATATGACATATTGGTTATTTGATGTTAAATATGGGTATACAATGGGTTTAATTCATTTTATTTTATATGTACCTATATAAAACCCGCATACTCGCTATACCTAGCGAGTATGAGTATCGGTATAGTTTTACAGTACTCGATAGATAGGGATATGGGCATGGGTATTAATTTTGAAACTGGATATGAAAGAGGGTGTGGCTAAACCCGCTCCGTGCCTGCCTCATTGCCACCCCTATCGCCCTTGGCTCACTCAACCTTTCTTATGTAGTCACACTCTGTCTCGGCTCTGTGGCAGCGAACGGGCATCGAATTTGTGAACTAATTAGGTAATTTTCTTCATCTTGACATATTATAGTATAGCAAAGCAAAATTTTTTTGAGAAATTCCTCACGAATTCGCACTCTCTCTTGAATCTGTGGCACTCTGTCTCGACTCTGTTGGGTTGAATTTTGGACCAAAATCGCTTTTTTTCCCCCCCGTTTGGGATAGAGAAGTTTAAGTAGAGATGGATGAATCTTTGAGAAATTTAAATAGAGATTCTGATGTGTATTTCGTGTTATATCATAATAATGATTTTGTGAATCAGTTAGTCTCTGGGTTTAGTTCATGTTATATCATATTGATGAATCTTTGAGAAATTTTCTTGGGTTTAGTTGATGTTAATTTCTGAGTTCTACCCTTCTTAATTTTATTTTAAAGCAATTTTATTTTACTAACAAATTACTACTTCACAATGGCCTTTAACTAAATCTACATGTTTTTCCAAGGAAATGACCTTATCAAATTTTAGCACAATGATATTCTAGCATCAAACTCTAGCTGATACCCTTTGGTCCATTTAAGTTCAACATTATCAAATTTGTAGGAAATAACTGACCAGCTATATATTCAGCTCCTCCTTCGTGAGAGGGACAAGCTGTAGGTCATGTTTCATTCTCGAAAGCTTCTCCTTCAACTGCCTACACTTGGCTACAAACTTAGTGGATCATGTCCTCTCCTTCTCTAACTCCTGCTCTAATGAACTCATTTGAGTGAGCAAGGATGTAGCATTGGCCTTTACAACTTGAAGTTGTGACTCCACTTCTTCCCTCTTAGAGCTGTTCTTCTAGAGCTCCAGCTTAGCGACCTTCTTTGATTCATTTGTTGAAGCTAACTAGTATTTACAGGACTCAGTGTCTCTTTTCACTCTAGACAGTTCATCATCCAACTCCCTATAGTTGGTGGCAGACTCTGTACACTTCTGCCTCCTCTCTTCCACCTCATCCTCTAAGGAGTCAATCTTAATAATCACGGATTGAATCTCATATTGAATGGAAAAGGAGCACATAATAAACATTGGATATTAGTTTATAGATATCGATAGAAGAAACTGCAAAAATATTGGTTAATAGTGCACTTCAATAATTAGTTACTAAGATAATTCAGAAACATAAAATGCAAAAATACAAGTCGATGGTGTGCTTAAACAATTAGTAAAGTCATTTAGAAGCATTAACATTCTTGATAAGAAGATTAAAATGAGTAGACGAAATGTCACTTTAACATCACAAGTTTGGCACAAATTCATATAAAATGCATTCTAACTATTATTTTTGAAATTGAAATATTGTTGCATATATCTTTTTTATTCTTGAACTTATCATTTGTTTATGAAAGTGTTTTTTTCCCACACTATTAGGTTCTAAATTATATAATATATGTACAAGTTTTAATTTTGATATCAATCATGGTTATGTGCATATAAAAACCCATGCAAAAAGCACGACACAAACTATATTTGCTTTACATGTCATGTTATAGGCTATTGTTTGACTAATTGTCCTAAATATAATAATAAAAATGGGACCTATCTTTCTACTTCAAATTTGTAGTTTAGTAATACATGCTACAAGTTACAATAATGAAATTAATAAGTTTTGGTGTTGGATTTACTTGAATTATCTCCAAAGAATAATTTGTGGCTACTTTTGTTTTCCACTTCTTTTTGAATTAAGTAACAGTGAGAACATCAATATTACTAACTTTATGTGTTTATCGTAATATTCAATTTATTTTTTTTACCATCTACATAACCTGTGCATGAACTTGTGCGCAAACTAATTTTATTGATGACATAGATTCTTATTAACAAATTTACTATTTTGAGTGTAGGAAATGACTTTAAACAAAAAATGGATGGAACTAAATCGGTCGTCATGTGATTACATAGATGAGATTTATGCTTTCCTAAATTTTGCTTTCCGCGATTTTAGAGAGGAAGACAAGAATACACTCACTATTAGATGTCCCTGTGACAATTGTCGAAACATCTTATTGAAAACTAGGTTGGAAGTAAGGTTTGATTTGCTTAGATGGGGAATATATAAGAAGTAAACTACATGGGAGTTCCATGGTGAAAGTGTTGATCAGTTTAATCAAGATAATCTAGTGAAAATAATGAGAATGAGGGTGGTTATGATAGTGATGAAGTTAATATGCTGGAAGATGCATGCGGTGTAGCTAGTATGGGTTTGGGAATAGAACATGAGAAGGATATTGAGGAACATATATATGAACAACTAATAGGTGAAGTAGCTAAGTTTTATCATTTTTTGAAAGAATATCAAGATCCATTGTCGTCAAATGGTGAAATAATGTCAAAGTTGTCATATATTATGAAACTATTACACCTGAAAGTTCTCATGATCAACAACTAGAGTGACTCTTCTTTTGATAATTTACTCAAGTTATAATGCCAAGCATTGGGGAGCTACACTACCTGATTCATATTATGAGGCTAAGAAGCTATTAATGACTTGGGGCATGAATGTGTGAAAATTGATGCTTGTGCCAACGATTGCATCTTATATCGGCGTGAATATGCAATCGTTTACAAAGCAATCTCAAGCGAGAAGTTCATCCATTTCAGGTAGCAGCTTGGAGTACAAGGATGTTTCTAGATTAAGGGGGAGTGTTAGAAATTAATAATTTAAGATTCTAGAATCTTCCAAAGTATTTCGACATCTTCTATATTATCATGGAACCTTTCAGAATATTCTAAAACTTTCCAGAATATTTCAGAACTATCTCGACAATTGTAGAAGCTTTCGGATTACTCTAGAGTCGTCTAGATCCTTCTAGAAGTTTCTAGAAGAATTCTTTATAATGTTCCATAATATCTACATTTATAAATACCTAGAATATCTAGATAATTCTAGGAAAAATATTCTAGATGCTTGTAATATAATATTTAGATATCTAGAAAGATATTAGGATGGAAGGTCATAGAAGCTTAGTAATGGCCATATGATTAAGTTAATCTCCATCGTCAATTGAGAAGGTAAATGACTATACATATCCTCAAGGAGGGTTCATTTGTAATCAAGCAAAAAGAAAGCAAACAGGCGAAAAGATAGCAATCATTAAGTAATATAAAGCATCCATTCCTACAACTCCTATCCTCTGTACATCTTCAAACATTTTCCAATAGGAACAAAATTGTTCATTGATGGATGGGCTATGCTTATGAGATAAGATGGATGTTCCAAATCTTTAGCGGCCCATTGAATGTAATCTTATGTTATGTTTAGTTGAATGCAATGTAATGCAATCAATTTTGTAATAGAATCATGATTATATAGTTTGTGGTAATCATAATTACAAGGTAGTTGCAATACTTTCTTATAACTAAATGTGATAATGAAAACACAGTTACAAATTTATTTGTATTATAAGGTTGTTTACATTCAGTCAAACATTATCTTAGTGTAAGTTGATTAGTACTTAGTAAGTTGATTAGTACTTAGTAATGTTGAGGCTCAAATGATAGATTTCTTCCTTTCTATTATAAGCTAAGTCGGCCCCACCCCCCACCCCCATATAATTGTATTTTTTCTTTTTTTTATTGTACTGATTTTTTTTTTTTCCTTGTTTTGATGTTTCTGGGACTTGATATTTTTATGAAGCTGAAGTTGAATGCAAAACTCAAAGAAAACGTTCCTCAGCCACCAGTAATTCGCAGTTTTTTCACTTAGTTGAGTTCAAAATAAGTAGCCCAACATTGAAACAAATCAATCTTGACAAGTGTCGCTCTTAATTATTACCCCCTTCTCAATTTCTTCTATGAGTCCTGATCAAATGGTTCACACCAACCCCAATTGTAATTGAAGTGGTCAACAAGAAGATACCAAACAAATTTGAATTGTACAATCACACCATAGAATGAATAATTAAACCTAAATTTGACCAAAGAAACCCGCTAAAGTGCTTCAAAATGAAGCAATTGTTATCGATAAGTGCCATAGGCTGCGAAGAGTTACGGCCATGCAAGAATATAATTTATTATTTTTGATTGATTAACAAAAAGTAGAAAGTGGCTATAGTTTAGTGGTTAGACTTCCACGTTGTGGCCGTGGAGACCTGGGCTCGAATCGCAATAGCCACAATTCATGGTTTTTGGAAGATGCCATGGTCATCTTTTTTGCACATGCTACTAGCCACTCAAATTTAATTTGAAATTTAAAAAAAAGTGATGGAAGCTAAATGAGTTTGAGAAAATATATCTACATGGGCACAATAAATCATTGCATCAGGTAAAGGAAAATCATACCCCAAAAAAGGAAAGAAAAAAGAAAACGGGGGAAAAGAACAAAGAGAAAGGGACAGATCTATCACTTTTACTTAGACCTAGCAAAACTAACCCCTACTAGCCACTCAAATTTAATTTGAAATTTTAAAAAAAGTGATGGAAGCTAAATGAGCTTGAGAAAATATATCTACATGGCCACAATAAACCATTGCATCAGGTAAAGGGAAATCATACCCCAAAAAAGGAAAGAAAAAAGAAAACAGGGGAAAAGAACAACGAGAAAGGGATAGATCTATCACTTCTACAGTTCTACTTCATGGGTTTTTGGACTTTGTCGGTTACAACAAAAATATCTCTCGTCATCATCATTTGCAAGCTGATTGACCCTAGGGCTGTCAAATATGTCAGTTTAGGTTGAGTTTGTATTTGTATCGAACTTAAGCGAATTGAAGAATCCACAATCTGATCCGTTTATCAAACAGGTTGAAAATCTTGATCTATACCCGTTTGATTTTAAAATAGGTTGTCTTCAAATTTACATATTAATCCGTTTAATATAAAAGGGCCATGTTTAGGTTATCTGGATACTTGTTTGCCCGCTTAATATTTTAACTAAAGTATGATTATTGAGTACTATATATCATTCTTTTGAGTTTAATATATCATCATAATGCAACCATTATCCATGATACACGAGAATCATAACCCCAAAACAAAAATCGACTTGATTGAACCCCATATTTTTACAGTTCTCCCTAAAAACTAAATGGTAATTAGGTAAATGAGTCAACCTACTTAACCCATTTAATTAAACGGGTTAAATATATATTTTTTTCGTATCAAGTTCTCAACACGAACCTAACCCAATTAATTAAACGAGTTAAATCTATCAGTCCCTTTAATTAAACGGGTTGAAAATCTTTATCCAAACTCATTTAATTTCATATTCGATTCGATTTGGTAATCATACCAGGTTAGCTTTGACAACCCTAAAATTTGACCCCCTCTTGGCGTCCTCGACACAATGCTTAATGGTCATTTTTTGCTGATGGTTATGGATAAGGTTTCAAGTGTCAAAAATCATATAATTGTTTTTGATAATTAGAACCTCCTTGACAGTGATCTTACTCTACATATTTACAATAACATCATGAGCCCCATAGTTCCATGCATTTTTTTCTCATTCGGTGTGAAGTTAAGGGTCAAGCCTATACCTGGCAAGACTTACCCGAGACCCGAAACCGAACCGAACAACCTGGACCATATGCGTCTTGACATATGAAATAGGTCCACCCGAAAGTGAACCCGAAATCCTAATTGACCCGAACCGAACCATATCCGATCCGGAATTTTCTACAAAGTTGCTTATTTTTGTATGACAAGTGTATTAGACTAAAAATCAGTTGACTAGAAGTTGACCTGAACCGAAGTTCACCAGGCCCAAACCAAACCGACCCGAAATATTACTTAACCCGAAACATGACCCGATCCAAACTTAATCCAGCCCGAATCTGAACTGAATAATCCATTTGCGAGGACTAGCCAAGCCCCTACAAATTTAATTAAGTCTGGGTTAAACGGAAACATCCTACACTAGAGGGATCTTCAATGTAGGAGGGGGGTTGTCAAAAACAACGAAAAGTTGAGCCCAATAAATAAGTAACCATCAAGTATAATGCAATATTTTTTAGGTATAGATGTTGAGCTTGTTTAACGGTCTTGATGTTCTCCATCATCTCCTAACAATTCAGTAATTTCTTTTGTTGGTTCTGTTGAAGCAATTTCCATAAAAATGGAAATTTAATAAAATAATTATTTCCATAAAAATAATTATGAAAATATATTTTTGATTATGCCTGAATAATAATTAATTATCTTGATAATTAATTATTATAATGCACCTTTTAGTAAATAATTGATTTAATTAATTATTTATGAAATGGTACAAGTTAGTTTGAATGGTTAACTAACTTATACCTTTTAATGAAATGGTACATTTGTGAAGCGATATGTCCCTTTTGAAATGATATTATTGAAAGGATATTATCCTTTCATGAAGAGACATGATATCTCTATAAATATTGACATAATGGCATATGATTGGAATGCCTTTTTTGGGCGTAATCAAGAGAGTTATACTATCATCATAATCCTTAGAATTTCTATCATGTCTTCGACATTTAGGGTCCTATCTTCATGAGTGCAATACGCAGATAGTGGAATCTTCTTTGTATCCCAAAGACCTATTCAGGCAGCCTTGTTGCACGTGGAGGCAAATAGAGTCTCTAGGAACAGCGTACTAATTAACACTGAGTTCGTCTGTGACAAACTGAGAAACATATTGATCAAACTGAATTTTTACACCAATATGTTCTCGTGGATTTGGAATTGTTGAGAGTAGGGTCCTAAGTAGACCTAGCAAAAACTGACTCTAGTTCATCTGATACAAAGAAGTTGATTATTTATGTGTCAATTGAGGGTTTGATGGAGATAGCGACATGATTGTAAAAGGGATGCAATGACTATAATGTGCTTTTTATACTAGTTTTCTCTTGATGTAATCAACATTATGTTGATTTGTTGTACAATAAAGTACGGTAATAGTCTTGAGACTATTGTATATATAATTTTGATTATGCGATCTAAAGAGATCTATAATTGTATATATTATAATGGTTATTGTATGGGAAAGTTTTGATATGCTATCAAAATAATGTATTATAGCCATGTGTTTATGTAGTGAATAAATTATGAAGTCCATGAAGATAAGTGGTTCATTTGGACTTGATGGCTATAGTATGAAAATTATCCCAAAATAATGATGAATGCATTCAACTTTATTTTGACGTTGTCTTGATGGATGAATTTATCCAATGGCACCAATATAAGAAGTTGAAGCCAAATTGATTACAAGATAAGTGTCTTTGACTTTGTTTCTTTCAATTTTCTTCTGTTTTTGTCTTCAATTTGGCTTACCTTAATACTCTCAAAAAAGCATGTAGTTGTAAGTAGGCAATTGAAAAGAATTTAACCTCATTGTTTATTCTTTTTTGATCTATCAACCCTTGATTATTATCATCTTACCATTGGATTTTGGATTCATGATGGAGTGTCGGTAATCCTATGATTTATCAAGTGATCAAATATTGACCATGATTACCATGATAATGCATATCGTGATGGCAAAGATGTAATATTTGTTATGGAATATGAAAATCAAGCCCATGTGATCAGGGATTGAGATGATAAATTAGAACATCATTAAATATTATTATGGTGGAAGTAATTTACGGAGTAAAATTATGCTAATGTTTATGGTGTTGCATGAGATGGTCACTATAGATGATAAGAGCAAAATTATATTTTCTATGCCACTGATATTGCTAATTCGTTGGCTTGATCATGTTCACAATCTGTATAATTTTGCTATCATGACAATAATTACTGTCATATGGTTTATATGGTGGGAATTTAAGAGTAATTGTGTAAAGATTTGCATTGTGTATGACAATTTACTATTATATATGTACCCTAACTTAATATGCTTTAAGGATAAATACTTTTATTCTTGATGGGAGTATGATATTTCCATGTTTTCTTGTAAACTAGATGTCCATACATCTAGTTGGATATTTAAATGTCATTTGGACAAAATCTTCAGATGATATTTATGATTCATGAAATGTGGTTTATGGATCAATATTTAATGTGAGTGTAAGGATAAATGATTCATCATTCACATAAATAAATGTGAAATGTAAGTTATTTATTTTTATGTAATTGTAATTTGCTAAAATATGTATAAGTTCATAGATGTATTGTTGGACTTGTTAATGCATTTTTTAGCATGGTTTTAAATGCCTCTGTTTTTATTATGGATATTGGGATGTTATTTCTTCTAATTTTAGATTTGTTCAGATGGTACTAATGATTCATAAGGTTATTACAATTTAATGCTTGGATGTGAATGTAACTTAAATAGGATAAAAGTTTTATCCTTGATGGAAATAAATATAATATTTTATTTATTTTCATGAGATTTTATATATATACTAAAATATTAGAAGTCCACGAGAACTTGTGTAATATTTTAGTATGATTAATTTTAAGTCCATGGATATAAATTGAACTTATGGACTTGTTTACGACCATAAGATTCTTAGTATGGTCAAAAGAATTAGATGCATACGGATGGAATGTAAATGAGTACATATTTACATTAATCCATGAACATATATATGATGATCCTACAATTATTTACTCTAGCTTGGAGTAAATGATGGGGGTAATTTATACTCATATGGTGATGTGATATGTTTTTAAATCCGTTAATTGAAAATAATATTATAATTTCAAGTTGAACTTAGATGCAAATATGAAATTATCTTCATGTATTAAACCTTGCTAGGGAGGTTGAAATATCAAAGCTTAAAAACTTATCATTTCAGTTGACTTCATGAGCCATGTGCGCACATTATTGAGACTTATAAAGACAATGGATCCGGATGGATAAATAAATATACACATGTGTTTAATATAATAATTTCAAGTCTTGAGATGTTTGCAAAATTATTGTTATCAAAGTCATCGAATGCATCTAATGACTTTGGAATGGATCGTGTAAAGCCCAGGCTAAGTAACTCATGATGGAACCTCAACTTAATACTCGTGGAAACATCGAGTCTTAGGTTCAATGAGTTAAAGTACACCATCTTTGTGATTTGTTAGCACTCATCATTACAATTACAATCCAAGCGGAGTGCTAAATGACCCATATTTTTAAATGGAGGATGAGTTGTTGCTCTTAATAAACCTCAATGTAGAACATTTGAGTCGGTATAGAAAAGAATTTGATTAGGTTGTTTATACTTAATCAATGGAGTGACTTATTTCTTGTATTCAAATGATTCCATTAATACTTATGGGGGTATTGATGAGTTTTACCTAGTAAGTGTGAAGTTTGGGCGCTTCTGTCGAGTTTGGGCTTGGCTCTAGAGTATTTACGAAATGGATACGGGATACATGACCATTAATAGTGTCAAATTACTAAGTGATCTAGGACAGAAGCTTTGTGTGTGGCTTAGATGCAAGTGCTCAGAGAGGATAGCTGGTTCAAAGCATAGCCTACCATGTTATCCTGATTATTTGGCAAACAGATTACTAAAATGGGGATTCAATCGCTAGACACCTCTATTTATGCGTGAAACCTCCATAAATTCGAAAAACCATTTGTTATAGAAATGGTGGGGGATTGTTGGAGTAATTTTCACAAAAATGAAAATTTAATAAAATAGTTATTTCCATAAAAATGGTTATGGAAATATATTTTTTGATTATGCCTAAATAATAATTAATTATCTTGATAATTAATTATTATAATGCACCTTTTAGTAAATAATTAATTTAATTAATTATTTATAAAGAAGTACAAGTTAGTTTGGATGGTTAACTAACTTATACCTTTAAATGAAATGATGCATTTATGAAGCGATATGTCCCTTTCAAAGTGATATTATTGAAAGGATATTATCCTGTCATGAAGAGGCATTATATTGACATGATGTCATATGAATGGAATGTCTTTTTTGGACGTGATCAAGAGAGTTATACTATCATCATAATCCCTAGAGTTTCTGTTATGTCTTGGATATTTAGGGTTCTATCATCGTGAGTGCGGCACGCAGATAGGGGAGGCTTCTTGAATCCCAAAGGCCTATTTAGGTAGCCCTGTTGCACATGGGGGGCGAATAGAATCTTTAGAAAAAGCGTACTTACACCTGCCTAGAAGTCTCGGTTAATTTGACACTGAGTTCGTCTGTGACAAACTGAGATACATATCGATCAAACCGAATTTTTACACCAACATGTTCTCGTCGATTTGGAATTGTTGAGAGTAGGGCCCTAAGTAGACCTAGCAAAAACTGACTTGATCCAAAAATTTAACCTGAACTTGCCTGGAAATTTTTGGTTTTGAACACAATTTTTTCGGCCCAAACCTGAAAATAACCAAACCCGAAGAACCTGTAAATTAGCGGGTCAAACTCGAACCCGCCCGTTTGACCCGAATATTATGTCTTTATTTTTTTATTTTTCTTTAATATAACCTTCTTAACAAAATTTAACATTATTAACAATAATAGTTATTCATTATATCGGTTTGTTTAGAAAGACGTTATGTAATTATGCCATTCCTTTATAAATTAAGCAATAGTATCCTTTCTTTCCCAACCATACAATAATGTCATATACAACTTATAAACTAGAAACCTTAAAAAATGGGTATGAAATGGCGTAAAACAACTATCTATTCTTAAAAAAATCAACCTAGAATAAGACAAATATTAAAAACGTGCAAGTCACGTAGTTTTATCTTCAGTGAAATGTGCAATAATCTAAAATTTTGATTTTATAGTTAAAATATAATTGTAATGGCTTCCTCATCTCCAATTGTCCTTTCATTTGGTTTTTATTCTAATTGATCTCGTACTATGATGCTAGTATTGAATAATGGGTCGACTCTTGTTCGGGTTAGGATCAATTTACTAATGAATTGTACTTGGTTTGATAACGGAAAGTTAGTAACAAAAATATCCGATAATTAGCTTTGTTACTATCGGGTCGAATTGTTCCAACCCGTTAACATACTTTAGACGAGCTAACTCATAAATGACTTGATTCCTTACCGACTCAAAATACTCAACTTTGTGGCCGCTCATACATGACGTACATGCATCCTAATGAAAAGTTTGAAAATCTTTAATATTCTTTTTAAAAATTACAATTACAATACTTTTTATTTAACTGCCAAGAATTTTAAGTTTTAAATATGCCCACTCTTTAATTTTAACAAAAAAGAAGTAACACACAAAAAATGCGCTCTAAACCCACTGGGTCGACTCGAAACCCATATACACCCGACTTGTATTCAACCCGTTTGCCCGAGCTGACATGTCTAGTGCTAAGCCTCCTATCTTGTGTCATCTTTCTTATTTAATAGTATTTTTTATCTTTTTAGTTGTAATTCTCTGTATTACAAGAGTTTTTTACTCTTTCAGATTATGGGAATTTAATTTTATGGTTATTTCAATTTATCTTCATGTACTTGTTTCACTTGACTTTGAAGGGATGAAATTCTCTTCTATTGCAAAACATCACCTTAATAGAATTTGGCACTTCAAATACATAATTCTTTGTCTGAAGATTATCTCACATGAGAAAATTACACTAGATCAATATATCTATTTTCAAGAAGATATTATAATAGATTTGTGACTCTCTTTCATGTTTTATTATGAAACAACAGTTATGAAAACACAAGCAATCAGTGCATTTAAAAGTAAGCTTTTTTTGAAGGTGTACGTTGTATTTTTGGGCAAATTATTACATAACACCAGGAGCATGTACTCTCATTGCCATATATATATATATATATATATATATATATATATATATATATATATATATATATATATATATATATATATATATATACTTTTTTCAATGTATTTGTCATATGAACAGTTATTAATATATATTTTACTTACGTGGCTTCCGAGAGTACATACTCTTGGGTGTATGATATAGGCTTTATTTTCATTAAAATTTGCATTTGTTTGCAATTAGTATGTCTTGTAGATGCCATCTGACTAGTCAATTAATAAATTATTTCTCTCTCTTGAAAAACAAAAGTATTGAACTTTTTTTTTACTTTCATTTTTTAGGTAACAACCCAATAAAATAAAACTTCTAGGCATAAGTGTTGAGCCTCATAAGGGCATGTTCTTTTCATGAGTAAAATTTGCCTCCCACTCCCATTCTATCTTTTTTCACTCCTTCCCACTCTATTCCATTCACTACTACTCCTTAAAGAAAAATATCACTCATTCCCATGCCATTCCATTCATTCACACTCCTTTCCTACTCCTCATTCCCTCCCCCTTCTTTCGACATCTTGATATGAATAATTCCATCATTTCTTCACTCCATTCATTCCTTCTCATTCCTTCTCACTCCTGCAAGAAAAAATATTATTCCTTCCCACTCAATTCTATTCCTTCTTACTCAATTTCATTCCTTCTTATTCCATATCTACTCCTTCCCTACAAAACGAACATGCCCTAAATAAGAGCAGTCCCACACAATTTTAGGCATAAGTCTTATGCTTTTTCTTCTATTTTTTCCCATAAATTTCCAATAAATAAGTAATCTTTAAAATAGTTGTTTGTGTCTTGAATGGAACTAAAACCCAAAAAAAATATAAATAAAATAACTGAATATTTGATTTGGAACTAGGTCACATGTCAATTAGTGCGATCCTCCATCCAAAGACTTTGGTGTTTAAGTTTTCCATTGAGTCTAATTTAAACTTGAAATAAACAGAATTCGAACATAAACCTAGTTACTTTTTTTAATAGGAAAAATGAAAGATTCATTAATAAAAGCTTATACAACGTCTGCTATGAGTATCTCCTAATAAAAAATAAATCTAAAATATTGAAATAAATTCTATGGCTAGAAAATTAATAATAACTATTCTATCATCCTGTTTTAAACTTACAACGTCATTCTTGCAATCAATTGCGTTATTCAACATCAATGCATCTTTTTTCTAAGGGTTACAGTATGACTTCTAAAGTATGTACTTATTTGACATGATCTATTACACTTGAATAGAATATTGCCATATTAGAATCACATGAGATTCAATTGTTGACCAATTCCTCAACCCAAAGGTCCAAACAAGCTTGTTATAAGTACTTGTCATCACTAGTCAACAACTTTCAATACAATTCAACAGCTTTCCATACTGTTAACTACTTTTTGAAAATATTTAGTTGAATTTTCTTCAACCATTCAACACATTTAAGCATATTTAAATATGTTTTAGCATGTTTCAATAGTAAACATCAATAAATAATACTTCCCATAAATCTAAAAGAACATGCCCATATTAAAGGATCCAAATTGTTCTCGATAAGCAAATCACTCTCCAAATCTTCCAATCGCACTAGCAATTATCCAAAGTTAACTCTAAAGATGGCTAGTTCTTGTTTTTCCTTATGGAATATAGATGGATTGATTAAAACGAAAGCAAACATTTGATCCTTTAATTTTCATAAGACTTAAATAAGGCATAAGTACTTTGAGTTCAAGCTCCCCCTTAATTATCTCTCACTTTTTTTTTTCTCTTTTCGATTTTCTACATCATTTTTTTTTGGTGAACCATTTATCTACATCATTTATTGACGATAATATGAGTTTCAAACAATTTTGAAAAACCCTATTCATTCCATATAATTTTGTTTTTTTTTTTGTCAATAATTTATCTACATCATTGATTCAAGAGAATATGAGTGTCGAACAATTTTGAAAAACCCTATTCATTCCATATAGTTTTGTTTTTTTTGGGTCAATAATTTATCTACATCATTGATTCAAGAGAATATGAGTGTCGAACAATTTTGAAAACCCTTTTCATTCCACATCATGGTATAAAGAAAAGAAAAAGGACCCCACTTCTAGTTCCAAATTCCAGAAGCCAATCAAAGCACAGGGAGTAGTGAGTGCAAATTAAGAAATTTTTACTTTAACTTTTTTCTGGTCATTTCTATGTTGCTAGTAATGGTGGTGAGGGAATAGTTAGTCTATTTGGATTGAGGGGGAGAAGGGGAGGAGAGGGAAATGACAATTATCAACTCTCAATCCCCTTGTATAGAAATACCAAATAAGTGGAAGGGGAGGGGAACGAAGGGGAACATTTGACCCTCATCTCCCTATTCCCTTCATTTTTATTCAGTCTCAAAATGAGGAGAGAGGAAGGGAAAGTGAAGAATTTCAATAGTTCTCCTCCCATTCCCAACCCTCTTATAACGTATCCAAACAAGGGGAGGATAACTCATTTGCTTTCCTTCTCTTCTCCTCCCTTTCCATTCTCCCCCCTTTCCATCCCGTCCCTCTCTCTATCTTAATCCAAACAGTGTGTTATTAGAAAGAGAGGGAGGGGCTCGAGGTTTTTCGATTTTGCTATTATTGTTCTTGTCGTCCTCGTTATCACTGTCATTGTTTTATATTGTTGTTGTCATGTATAAAGCATGATAAGTAGAAAAAGTACCGTTTAGTGGGCCAACCCCATCTGACCTGTTAATATGCTTTAATGGGGTGACCCACTATTGGTCTGCCCTTTATTAACCCTATTTTAAACCGGCTGACCCATTTAACCTGATGGAATCCTGCCCATTACCCACCCGTATATGTGGCAGGAACCCAAAATAAGAGGAAAAGAATTTAAAATTATTTTATTTTATCACATAATTTAATTTTAAAAAAAGGACTAAAAATTAATTTCAATATCTCACAATGTCATGAACTATGATAAGTCACACAACTTAAATATCTACTCTACTCTCAAGTACCACAGACACACACCACACCAATCCGGCATTACCCCGAATTTTATTCACTTCGGCCAGGATGCCATATGGACACCATGGGAATGCCATTTCTTAGGCCACTCGCAGCCGAAGACTCCCGGGGCCAGAGAGTGGGGCCCGCGTGTGACACGCGTGGCACACTGCCTCTGCCAGCCAACGAAATGGGGGAGAGAAATGCATGGGAGACCGGCCCAGCATTCTCCCCCGCGAGGTAAGTTTTTCATTTTTTTAATATTTTTTTGTTTTTTCGTTTTTTTGGAGGAAGTATATAGTTTTTAAATAATTTAAAAAATAAGTTGTGTGTTATGAGGTGGGTCCATGACAAATATTTTTATTGGATGATTAAAATTGAGTTCTATAGGTTGGAAAAGTGATAAAATGCAAGTTCCAAACTTGTGGAACTTTTGTTGACGTGGCAGGCCAGAGTTCCAAAAACTGGCTGGGAATGCTTGAGAACTGGAGAGTAGGATGATAAGTGTTTGCTTTTGGTTTGCCTTATTCCCCTCCTTTCGGCCCTGTTGATCCACTAGGTTTTGTCTAAGATAGGGGACCTATGGATACTTGCCATGTTAAAAAAAAAAAAAAAACGCATGATGTACAGGCTCCCAATCTACTATGAGTTACGACATTAAGAATCAACCATGCAGGCGGGCATTATTCCAAACTTGAATGAACATCTAGTCTTTCGCAAGCAATATTATCTAACCTATCTAGTATAAATTTTATTATCATTTATGGAAAACATTAAAACTTCCTTGTGAATTAGAGAATCTAAAATCAACTTGTTCAAATATGTGGTCTAACGTGGTTCATTTAGGTTGTAATGGATACGCCAACTATATTCAATCCTATTTTTTATTCATAATTTTTGGCATTTCAAATTTTGCTCGAATTTTATGTAGTCTAATTCAGGGTTTGTTCTTTTCAACTTGTCATAAGTAACTTATTGTTACAAATACTGATCATTGCTAATGACAGTTGATCAATGCTAAAAAGTGCTAATAGGGGCTGGAATTTTGAGTAGGAAATATGACTAAGCGCTGATGAGTGCTCATCAGCACCAATCAGAGTACTGAATGCTGATAATAAGTATTTATGATAAGTTAAAAAGAACATGACTTAATTTTGCAACTATAAATACCATAAACTTGTCTTGCTTTAGAAGTGGGGATTAAAGCCTAAGTCGAGCTTAATTCAAATCTCATCATTTTGTTAATGCAATACTCTTCTTTAGACTTTTTTAACTTCCTAGCTTTGATAAGATAAATTATATCTTGGACCGGGTTTTGTACAACATGTAGGTCGTGCGTTACAGTTAGCTTACTAATGAGCATTTATATGTTGTACAAATGAGCATCTGGCACTGATTATTTAAATGGTATACAAATGAACATCTTGGTGTTTTGATATATCTTCTTTACCTTGTTTATGTACAGTATTTATAATTATAACCCACAATATGTTATATTGTTGTTTCTATATTTTATAATTAATGATCATTTAGTTAATTTACTGATGAGCATTTATAAACAATACAAATGAGCATTTTGATATTTATTTTTTATCTCCTTATAAAAAATATAAAAATATACATACTAATAGTGAAATATAATGATGATATGTAAGAATGAATATGAAACTAATTGTATAATACAATACTCAAAAAGATAGGTCTCCAATTAGGCAATTCTAAAGGTTAATTTGTTAGTGACTTTGTATAATCCATCATATGATGGTGTTCATCGACTTGGAGAAAGCATATGATAGAGTTCTGCGTGAAGTGCTATGGAGTTGCTTAGAAAAGAAAGGAGTGTCCCCTGTGTATATTCGACTTATTAAGGATATGTACGAGGAAGGTAGGATGAGTGTTAGGACGCCCGGAGGAACTACCTATGACTTCCTTGTTGGTATGAGACTAGACCAGGGTTCCGCTCTAAGCCCTTTTCTTTTTACTCTATTTATGGATAAACTTGCAAAAGGGATTCAGGATGAGCTACCATGGTGTATGTTATTTGCAGATGACATTGTTCTTAAGGATGAGTCCAGACAGGGAGTTAATGACAAGTTGGAGCGATGGAGACTTACACTGGAATCTAGAGGTTTTAGAATAAGTAGATCCAAAATTGAATACCTACATTCTTGTTTCAATAGAAGGGAAGATATGGGAGGAGAAGTCACCATTGATGGGATGGTGATACCAAAGGTCGAGAAGTTTAAATACCTAGGCTCGATCATCCAACAGAATGGGAATATTAACGAGGATATTAACCAGCGTATAAAAGTGGGTTGGCAAAAATAGAAGTATGCTTTAGGTGTGCTGTGTGATAAAAGGATGCTAGTAGGTTTAAAAGGTAGAGTTTATCACATGCTAGTTAGACCAGCGGTGCTGTATGGATCTGAGTGTTGGCCTATAAAAAAGACATAAGTCCAAAGATTGATGGTAGCGGAGATGAGGATGCTTAGGTGGATGTGTGGTTATACGAGAATCGATAGGATTAGAAATGGGGTAATCAGAGATTTAGTTAAAGTGGCTCCCATAAGAGATAAGATGAGAGAAACTAGACTCAGATGGTTTGGCCATGTGAAAAGAAGGAGTGTGAACGCTCCAGTGAGGAGATGCAAGAGGATTAACATCCCCGCAGGTAAAAGAGAGAGGTGAAGACTAAAGAAGAGCTTGGACGAGGTGATGAGAGAGGATCTGAAAGTTGTAGGATTGACGGAGGATTTGGCTCAGGATAGGAGATTATGACGGGATAGGATTAGAACCTTATATCACAGAGAGTTGACCACCTGATTGCATTTTATTTTATTTTATTTTGTGTAGTAGGGTAGGTTTCGTATATCGTGTTTGTATGCAGGTACTGCACACATCTGGGAAGAGACATTGTTTGCCTACTGCTGTTTGTTAAGGTATGGTACTTTGCTCTGCTTTGTTGTACATAGGATGTATGTTTACTTACACAGTCACGATCATCTGACTTATTAGTATTCCCTAGTTCACTCCCTGTTGAGTATTCTTAGTTTTTTCCTTTCAATGTTTTCAGAAAACCCTTCTTTGATAAAATATTTTCACAAACTCTTGTTTTTGTGAGTCTTTTGGATTCAGCCTCTCTACGGGCAGAGATGTCAATAGAGGTAAGGCTACCTACATCTGGATCTCTCTAGACCCCACGTAAGCGGGACCCACACTGGGAGGTGGTGTTGTTGTTATTGTTTGTATAATCCAATAGTACTTGCTTTTCTTTTTTTTTTTGGGGGTTAAGGAGGACAAAATATTAATCTTACATTATGCATATGTTAGGAGTCTGACTGATCACAACATTAGCGAAACAACAAAAAAAAAAAAAGAGAGAAAAATGAAGTGTGCACAGGCTGGGTCCATTACCTGTTTATATACAAACTGAATTTTACAATGATGCATCAACTTTGAAATGCAAAGAAAGTATAAGAATGTAAAAAATGAGAGTATAGATCCATCATTAACTCTTTCTAAGATAATTTGATAATATAAGCAACAAACAATAACAGCTCCTTATGTGGATCCCACTTGCATGGGGTTTCAGGAGATCTAGATATAAGTGGCAGAAGACTTGAGAAAACATATTGAAGAGAATTTGATAATACAGGCAGAACACACAAAATGGTGCCAGTTGAGTCAATGTACAAGGTAGAAGCTAAAGTATATATAACTCATAGCATATAGATCGAAAGCTTCCCACCAAAGACAGCTAGTTTGAACTAATAGAAAAATATAACTTTGAAAGAAAACTATTACAATGAGTAACAAATTCTGATGAACTACCTATTTAAGAAGCTACACCACATTATAGTTGTTGCCTTGCCTTGACTTACTTCATTCTTTTATCCCTAACAGTCATCTCAAATTGGTGTGCAGTAGAACCCCTAATTTGCCTACAAACTAATTGTGTGATATTCTAGTGGGTTTGGTTAAAATGCCTATAAGTTGCTACCTAGTGGTAGCAAGACTCAAGGAAATCAATTTTCTTGAAGTTTTTCCTCACAAATGGTAGTCAAGCTCTATATGCTTGATCCCTTCATGAAAGATCAGATTGTTAGTAATGTATACAATACTTAGTTTTTGCATATGACTAGAAGTGTTATAATTTTATGGGCTATCAGCTCACGTAAGAGCCTAATTAACCAAGCCAGCTCTGTAATTAGCATCCTTATGCTTCTATACTCTACTTCAGTATGAAAAAAAGACTTTCATGGTATTTCTTTGACTTATAGGAAATAAGAGTTTGGCCAAGGAAGATGACACATAGCCATTGGTAGTCTTTCTAAAATGAGACATGTAGCCTAGTCTGAATCACAATATGCCTAGAGTGTGATGTTGTCATCTTCGCTAAGTAAAACACCCGAAGAAGGTTGACCTTTAAGCTATCTCAACACATGTATAGCTACCTGAAGGTGAGGTTCTCTAGGCTGCTACAAATACTAAGTTGAAGTGTTGTAGAGGAGTTACATCTATTGTTGCATGGCTAAGAAAATGGAGCTTTTTATTCGGTATATGTAGAAAAAGATTTGATAAAAGAATTGCCTAAGTCTAAGTGCTAACTTAAAATTAGTATCCAGAGGTGTAACAACTGAGGCTTGGCGTTGACACTAAAACTCATTTTTAAGATTTCCATTGTATATTTCCTTTGTATGAGAATTAGCCTTTGTCACAATAATGAACCTTAATTCCTAGGAAATAATTTGTAAGACCTAGGTCCTTGATTTGAACTTGTCATCAAGGTAAGTTTTTAAAACTTGAATCTCCTCTTTTGCATTTTTGATCAAGAGTATATCGTCCACATATATAGTAAGAAATACAACTTCTTCTCCTATATTTTATAGAAGAGGGAATAAGAATCATTTTTTAAGTGCTGTAACCCCTTTTGTGTAGAACTTTAGTTGACTATGTATAACATTGCCTTGAAGCTTGTTTCAAGCCACTTCAATTCACAAAATGCATTAGGCCCGTCTATAGTCAAGCTAGGTGGAAGTGTTAAATATATGTCTTCACGTAAATCACCATGTAAAAGAGTATTGTTAACATAATTGGTGTAAATTCTACCCTTTCTGGATAGCCACAACCATGACGGCCCTAATAGTGTTCGTTTTTATAACTAGTGA
The DNA here is from genome assembly GCA_029747015.1 of Carnegiea gigantea. NCBI lineage: Eukaryota > Viridiplantae > Streptophyta > Magnoliopsida > Caryophyllales > Cactaceae > Carnegiea > Carnegiea gigantea. Next base: position 33,152 of record JAKOGI010001273.1, on the reverse strand, counting down.
AAGTTTTAAAATGCTAAATCAAAAATATATTAAACAAAAGTTTGAACTACACCCTTGCATTACAAAGGGCTATAATCCTAGTTTTAAAATAGATTATAATTTCATTTGGTTGATGAATAAATAACTATTAAATATGATAATGTTCGATCAAGAAAAGCAATGCAATCAATCATGAACATATGATCTCAAATTGGGGAGGATCAATGTGTTATTTATATGCCAAGATAAGATACATAAAACTTCTTTGTAACTAATTGAATAGCTAAGTAACTAACTAGGTACAACTGGCATATTGCCTAACTAACAACCCTGTAGCTTCAGCCTTCCCTGCTATCTTTTCTAATGTTGTCTCTCTCCTCACTTGGGAGGTGAAAAAAATATTATGAACCCCTAAATTCGAGAGAAGATGATGATTCTGAGTCATAAACACAATTTTAATCAATAATATAAGCTTTGGTAGACGCATACGGAGGCTGAATTTTCGCTACTTTCATTTTATCCCTAATGAAGTAACGATCCACTTCAATACGAAACATTAGATTGTCTACAATATATAAGGATGCCCGATTATCACACTTAAGCATCACAGGAGCTAAATTTGGAATGCCAAGATCTTTGAATAACTAAAGAAGCCAAGTGGCTCACACCCAAAAAAAAAAAAAAAAAAAAAGAAGCCAAGCGGCCTCACATGTGGTTTTGGCAATGGCCCTGTATTATATCTTCACTATAGAATAAGCAACTATAGACTGCTTCTTACGTATCCATAAAATAGGAGAATCTCCTATCAAAACACAATAACCTGTCAACACCTACCTTATCATCATCATAATATGCAGTCAAAACAAGTGCTGATTGAGAATAAAGTAAAATGCCTTGGCCAGATGATTGTTTGAGACGTCTCAGCCTCCTTAAGGCAACATTGAGATGTGCATCAATTGGTGAATGCATATATTGACTCAACAATTGGATACTGCAAGTAATGTATGGTCTTGCAATAGTAACATAGCTTAATTTCCCAATTAGTCTGTAAGCACTAAAAAATTAATGTGTGTCATACGAAGAGATAAAATTAAATTAATTATTTAAGTCGAACCTTTCAATTGATTTGACCGAGTCCAAAGGACGCACAAGTCATGACCCAAGTCCAAATGACTCCCAAGTTAAGATCTGGTTAAGCTCAAGACGACTTCCAAGTCAGAGTTCGGTCAAAGCCTAAATGACTTCCAAGTCAAGGTCTAGTTAAAGCCTAAGCTGACTCCTAAGTCAAAGCCCAAGTCAAGGGCAAAGTCCAAGCCCAAGTCCAAGCGAGTGACTCCTAAGTCAAATTGACTCAAGTTGAAGCCCGATCAAAGGCCCAAATGAGGTCAAAGTCCATCTTGGCCTTCAAGGGGTAGGGGAATTTTCCTATAAATAGACCCCTACCCCTACCTTCCTATATTCAGGGTTGGAAAATTAAAAAGAATTCACTAAGGCTCAAGTACTTTCTCTTTAAAGGAAGACAACAAGGAAGACAACAAGCACTTGAAGCACGTGTCATCCTACCTCGAAAATCAAATATTTATCTTGATTGAGGTTAAAACTCTAGGCCCTCACTCAAGATAAAGTTCATTCAAACTTAACCAAGGAGATCAAATCAGAGGATTACTTTCATTGTATTCAATAGAGATTGTACCCGTATATACAATTGAATACAAACATTTAATTTTGTACTCAAATTCTTATCTGATTTATTTTACCCTCAAAATTTGTGTTTCCAAATTTTTCCCATGCTCGATGGGACATCTCTACCTTTCATCTCTTCCTCCTAAAAATCAAGATTTTCAAGTTTCAAGAGAATCCTCTTCAAAGAACACATGGCCATGAAGAACATTGCCTCTCAATCTTCAAAGAGGAAGGGTACTGGCTCTCTTTATCATAGACACTACGTAATGGACGTCACCTCTAGTAGGCGAACTCACACAATGGAGATAGGAAGCATGGCAAAAGCTGATGCGCTGATCATCGCTAGGCAAATAGTGATGCCCTTCACCGAAACTCCAAGGCTTGAAGATGAAATAAAAAGTGTCTTCTTGGATGCATGAAATTTAAAACCTCTAGCTTCAATCTCCAATCTGTAAAGTAGAAGACTACTATAGTAGTGACTCTTCTTCGCCCTCACCTAAAGGGAGCACTCTTGTCAGAAACTAAAGTTACGTCCTCAAAAATTATTGTCAACCCAGTTATGATGACATGCTCAAACAATTGGGTAGAGCAGATGGCTAACATGAAGGCTGTCTTACAAAAACTCAGTAGGGAGAGCAAAGAAAAGGAAGTAAAAGATTGCTTAGATGACTAAGAAGTTAGAAAAACAATTATCTCAATCTTTTACAAAAGATTCAAAAAGTGAGGACTTATAAAACGTATCCATCTATAGTGAAGCTTTTAACAATGAAAAACAACCAAAGAAAGCTGGTAAACCTAATAACAATGTAGCAAGAATTCCTTAATAGGTTCTACAACACTCAATCACTGTTAGCATGGCTGAGTTAGCAAACATAAACAATGAAAAGATAACCCAGTCCTTGATTACATCAACTGTTGGCATGCACTTAGTCTTGAATGTAAAGATCGGCTATCTGAAACTTCCGCTGTTGAAATGTGTGCCCCATGAATGGAGTGAGAGTTGTTGTAAGTTCCTACAAATGTGCAAACCTATGAATTTCCAAGAATTGGCAACCAAGACACATGACATGGAGGTAACAATAGCTAGTCATCGTGGCAACTCCTTCTACTCTACTGAATCGAAGAAGGATAAAGTTGAATTCAATACAAATGTTAAGTTCTCTAAGAACACGACCAAATAGGTGATGTCTATCTCTACAAACGAGCCATTTTAGATTACAGGAAAGCCTAAATTAGAAGATAAGAAGAGCATATCATTCAAGGATGTCATTTTTTAACTCAGATTTGTTGGGTATGCAAGATAACTTGCTCGAGAAGAGTGTCATCGAGTTGCCTAAGCTAAAGCACCCAAAAGAAGATGGGAGGACCACTGACATAAAATACTGTCGGTATCATAGGGTCATTAGTCACCCTCTTAAAAAGTACATTACACTCAAAGAGTGCATCATACAATTGGCTAGGGATGGAAGGATCATTCTAGATTTGGATGAAATAGTAGAACCTAATCACATGTCTATCTTATACGACCATCATGCTCTTTCGTGTCAACAGAGGGCAAACCATTTGGCTACCTTAGAAAAACACAATTTAGCTCATTGGTTGAAAGAGGAGCTAATAACAATACAATTTGGGAGTCTAGAATCATTAGTTCTCTCCATACTAATCCCAACCCCGTGTCGAACACCTTTAAGATGAATGACGAAGGATGGACCTTGGTTGCTAGGCACAAGTCAAGGAAGCAAAGGTAGGCTAAGCCACCATCACTTTGTCATAGGAAGAGTTAAGGAAGAATAATGTCCGCGAAAAATAAGGAGCATGAAGTTCAGGCCATCCACCCACTTCACCAAAAAGCATCTGGCTCTCTTACCTTAGGAGAATTCTTTCCAAAAGGTTTCTTTGATAAAGTGGTTGTCACTATGATTTCATGTTCTGAATTTGACGAAGACAATGAAGAGACAAATGAAGAACAAAGTGCCCCTCTCAAAAGAGATAACGTCATCATTGTCCTAGAAGCTTTACCAGTGCACGTGGGTTGGCACCAAAATTTTCACCTATTAGAAGATATGCATGAACAAATTGTTGCTACCATTCATCATGCAAAGCTATATGCTGACAAGGTGAAGGATGTGCCACTTACGCGCAATCCTACCCAATGTGCCACCTGTAACACCGCTGTGATATTCACTGATGATGACTTGTTGTTAGGTTCTAAACCACATAATTGTCCGTTGTTTGTTACTGGATACATTCGGGGGCAAATGGTTAAGTGAATTCTAGGGGATGGTAGTTCAGCAGTCAACATCATACTAAAGTCTAGTATGAATAATTGGCTATCACCATCAAAGAGTTATCTAAAAGTTGAATGATGATATAGGGGTTCAATCTAGAAGGATAGTGTGTGATTGGTATGATTCAATTAGAGTTGACAATTGGCGACTTGACAACATCATCAATTTTTCACGTGATAGATTCCAAGACTTCATATAAGTTGATGCTTAGGCATCCTTGGATACATAAACACGAAGTAGTGGCGTCAACCTTGAATCAATATCTTAAGTAATATCAGGAGGGCAAAAAGAAGATAAATGGTGATGCTAAACTATTTACTGTGGTTGAATCACACTTCGCTGGTGCAAAGTTCTTCAAAGAAGATGCTACACCAAAAGAAGCTATGTTAGCTGCTATATGCTCCACAAGAAAAGGCAGTGTAAAGAGCACCAAGGAGACCCATGCCCCTCCTGAAGATGGCGATGATGGCAGCATCAAGTCACAATAACAACAGGAAGAAGAAAATAAGCAGACAATTTTGGTTTCTCCTATGAAACAAACAATTGTCACAGCAAACCCAGTAGCGCCAGTCTTCAGCTACATTCCTAAGTCCCGTCAAAAAGATGGAGAATCACCATTTAGTGATTAGACAAGTCCCAAAAGCACGACCAAGGTTGAAAGCAAGTTCGAGGAAGCCAGTGGGCAAGTTCTAAAAGAAAAGGGTGTGCTTCCAGTTCATAAGGCGAAGCAAAGTAAATTGACAAAGGCCTACCTCCTTGGTTTCGTCGCTACTTCCAAAGGCTCACTCCAAGAAGAAAGTGACTTGTCGAGGATGTGCAGCAGTGAAGGGTTTAATTCTAATGCATACAAATTAATAAAGAGGTTAGATCACAACTTTGGCAAACCAACATCTTTAGGGCATGTAATCGAAGCTAAGCCTTATGGACTTAGCGATACATAAAAGATCATACTGAGTCATGGGGGCAGTGTAACAACACCTAAAGTTGGCCTTAGTTACATACCACCCCAACTTATAAGGATTTTGGGACGACGTAAGGATAAACAATCACTCACATAATGGCCCTATTTGGTAAACGACTGTTAGTTGTTAGCTATCAGCCGTTTATATTAGCTGTTAGCTATTAGCTGTCTGCATTAGCTATTTGAATTAGCTATCTATGAAAGAAATGTTTGGTAAAATTAGTTGTTTTTAAAAAAGATATTCAGTAAAATTTCATTTGTGTCCTTATCTCTAAATTACTTTTTAATTGAAAATAATTTTTTTCATTTACTAGTTATTTTATTTTCTTCCCAAAAAGAATTAAATTGCTGTCATATTCTGCAAATTAACTTTATTAATAAAACCTTAATTTGTTACTAGTTATACATAATTTGTACTCTTATTAATCTTTTTTTTTTCTTTTCAACTTGTGTATATCTATCTACACGATAATTATGTCTTAAAATATTATTTTATTATTTGTACATATTTTATTATTATAAATTGAAATTATATATTGGAATGATTTAATCTTGGATATATTAAATTTAAATCAAATATCACTATAAAAGGTAAATGGCATATTATGTAATTTTTTTCAAACTCTTGGATAGTTATGTTATTTTTACAAATAGCTATTTCCAAACGGCTAATGGAAATAGCCTTTTGATAAAGAGCTTTTGGGGTCCAAATAGCTCTTTCAAACAGCTCTTCAACCAAACACCAATTTAGCTGTTTTGACTAGTCAAAATAGCTAAAACTCTCCAAAAAGCTCTTTTTTTCCAAAAAGTTCTTGCAACCAAACACCCCCAATATATTACAATTGAGGAGGTTAGTGATGGTGCAAGACCAACCCAAAGTCGTCGATGTTTAACAGGTTGCAAAAGTCTACATCATGCCAATGCCTTTCTGTGTTTAGCAGGATGGAGAATGATAACATCCTGAAACCCTCCGTCTTCCATAGGTTAAAAGGGATAAGAGGCCTAAACCCTTGTTCTTCGCTAGAATCAAGACAGGTGAAATGTCATCAAGTTCACCCTCGTCACAAGAGAGGGATTCGATGTTCAGTAACCTTAGTGAAATAAATGAAGTCCAAAATTCCATTCCTTCACATACAAAGCATGTTTCTAGTTTGGATGTGAAGGCAGATATTCGTTAAAAGTAAAGAGGCATACCCTAGCTCTCACTGGCCATGTGGCTAATGCTAGCTCAAAAGAAAGAAGTAAAAAGGTGGAACAAGCTTCTTCAAACATCAGAATTCAAGAGGTTGGCAACTTCCCTTAAAAAAAAAAATGATTGACTAGCTCCCGAGCAAGAACCTAGCTGTTCACTCAAAAAAAAAAAAAAAACATTTGTAGGAATCCTAGTCCACAAGAGCGTAAATTGGGAATGGCAAAACAAAATAAAAAAAAATCTTCGTAATACTTCTGGCCCACAAGAATACAAATTGTGAATGGTAAAACAAAACCAAAAAAAAAAAAAAAAAAAAAATCTTTGTAAGACTCCTAGGCCACAAGAGTATAAACTGTGAATGGCAAAACAAAATAAAAAAAATCTTTGTACTACTCTTAACCCGTAAGAGTATAAGCTGTGAATGATGAAATAAAACAAAAAAATCTTTGTAATACTACTAGCCTGTAAGAGTATAAACTGTGAATGGCAAAAAAAATAATTAAAGTATACTTTGTTGAACTATGTGATAACTTCATCTAATTGAAAATTGTAAGTTTCCATAAGTACATAGGTAGCCTGGAAAACAAATTGCCAAGTGCAGTCAAACATAATACCAAAAAAAAAGAGAGAGAAAGAGAAGGCAGGTGGGGTAACAAAATGTGTTTAACATGATAGAGAACACAAAGCTTATTATAAGAGTTCATTACAAAAGAGAAAGAATAAAACAGACTAAGTAATAAATCACTCAGTGTCCATCCAAGCATCAGGGTTGAGTGAAGATCGCATCTCTAGCATGATGTGCTCATGTCTCTCTAAACTCCTTCGCATCATTAGGTGATAGAGTGGGCACAACTTCAAGGTCAACACAAACCTTGAATTTCTTATCAACTTCCTTCTCGGTAGCTGCTAGCAGATTCGATTGAACTTGGACATCATCCTTGACCTGGTGCTCCTCTTCCCGGGCAACACCAAGTGATTCCTCTAAGTCAACAATTTTTTACACTGCTCCTTTAAGCTTCTCAATCGATGCATCAAGATCTGCACGAACCATGGCAAGATGTGATAGCACAAGTTCGGCCTGCTCAGCACATACAACCTAATCCTTATCCACATCATTGGGATGACAGTATATGGGAGATGCTTTCTTTTAATGATAAAAAGGCAGATACGATGCTTCCATAGTCCTTCACCTTCTTTCTGAAGAAGTTTGGGTCCCTGTAGAGTTGCTCAATCCATATCATAGAGGCTCCTTGAATTTTAGCCTTTTTTTCATCAAATTTCGCATTTTTTAAGTTGGTTAAATACTCGGACCCCATTACTCCTATGACAGCAGTGATGATGCTGTGAGAGCCAAGTCCTGGGTAGAAAGAAGTGGTAGGGGAGCAACAACATAAGAAGGTCTTCCCTTTGAACCCCCAGGAATTACAACATCAGTAGCAACAGTGGGTAATTGCCTTGCGGCTACTTTAAGAGAATTGGGCCCATCAGCTGAATGTTCATTGTTGGCAGGCGAAGCATCCAAAGCTTCTGTTCTTCTTGAAGATGAAACCTTGTGAGTGATGCTTGCCTCCTCACAATAACAATATCCTTGCTTATGCCTGAATGTTCCTTAGGTGCGGACAATCTAGCCGCATGACTAACATCCTCAAGTAGTTGCTCCTCAACAATGAGTGTAGCCTCTTACGCTAGGTTCGCCAATCTAAAAAAAAGAGAGAATTAAACAAAATAAGTATGATATCATCCATGCCTACCAAAAAATCGAAGAAATAAAGAAAGAGAAAAGAAAATGGTAGTGGGAAGACAAAGGAAAGGAACATACGTCATCAAGGTTGGCTGGTTCGGCTGGATAGCTCTCGATATCATCAAAAACGCTGGGGCTGACTCTGGCATATCTGGGAATCACTATCTCACGCCTCTTGCGCTTCTCTTGTCTAAAATTCTCCTCAGAATTTGGTTCATTGTCACTACCTTTCACCAAGCTTTGCATCCTATTAGCAAGGCGAATCCCCAGGGTTTCACAAATATCATCACAAGACTTCTGTCCCTCAGCATTCGACTCTTCCATAGGATTTTTTCCTTTCCTCCCCTTGGCCTTTTTTGATGACCCTGGCTCCACATCTTTCTCTCACTTGGATGAGTTCTCTTCTGTACTTTTCTTAAGAATGAAAACACTAGATTTAAGTTCATTGATAGTCACCTTAGACCACCAATTCTTATAAGTTGAAGTAACATATTGACCTAGTGTCAATGAGCGGCACCGTAGAACACCTTGAGACATAGTCCCCAAGAATAAGAGTCTCTTCTGACATCGAAGGGCATCATCATATAACACTACTCGGGTGCAAGGATTCTCAAGAAGCATCTCGGGAATCCCTTAGTAGAACCCAAACTGTCTGCTAAATTGATGTGGATTGTAAGGTTCAATATAGAAAGTAGCACCCCAACAAATAGGAAGGAAGTCATCTTGAAGAGAGATTAAGTAACTTGACTTGTCCTCCTCCAAATCCCCATTATCAACAAGGGTCTCCAATCGATTCCTTCCCAACATAAGACACCCCCAGTCGGGATTTTCCCTTCATGAATAAGCTCACGAGCATCATCGATACTGCTATGTGTCATTTGGGAGCCACGATAGCACACCATCAAAGGACTTGGAGGAATGGGTTGTAATACATAAGTGTTGAAGAAGTGAGCAAGCCCTTGATGAAGGTAGTGGCAAGGAAAGAATGATCGTAAATAAAAAGGCTTCACATCATTTGTAATCTCGTTAAGATCACGATAAATGCTTGCTAACACAGGGGTTGCTAGACTAAAGGTGCAACCAGATGTCATTAAACTGGCGGTTTCAAAAGTCTTCAGGTGAATAAATCTCTCTTTGGTCTTAGCAAGTGCAAAGACACATAGCCAACATGATAAGAATGTAGCAAGACAAGTGCTCTCCCTCTTCTTTTTTGGAACCTCAAGGCTTATGAAGACATTTAATTCATCATGACTCTAACAAGTATCTTAAGTTTGAATTTGGCCACCAGGGTTTGGGTTCTTCATAAAAGTCAAATTACGACGGTGGCAACGCATTGATGGGTTATGAATGAGTTTTTCTTACACCAAAAGTCAATCCAAACTTTAGCACTAACTCCTTTCTTGCAGTTATGCACTTTTTCTAGGCTTCTAAAAGTAGCAAACAAGAATCTGTAAGAAGATGGGATGACCTTTGAATTTCGCTTATCCCGATAGTCGAAAACTTGACTACCAGGGACACTCTTATCATATATCTTGCTGTTGATTGGAAGGTTGCCAAGTTTATGCAGATCCTATAAAGAGGTGAATATTTCCCGAGACATAGTATAAAGAGTCTTGGTGATAGGACACCAGCTTTTGTAAAAAGCACGTAGAACATGAACATCATTGCTATAGTAGTAGAGTGAGGCATATATTGCATGATACAGCAAACAACTAGTTAAGCACTTCTCGAAGCAAGAAAGCACATGCTCTGTCCATTCCTAGTACAAGGAGACGTAACCAAATTCTCCATAAAATAACATATCTGGTTCCCATTTATCTAATCTCGGATATGATGTGCACTAACATCCATTATAGAAGGCCTCGTCTTCAGTTTTATTCATAAGTGTACCACCCACTGCTGCGCCTATAGTAGACCTCACTGGTTGAGTGAATCCATTATAGAATGCTCGCACTAACATCCACTGTTGAAGGCCATGATGTGGACATAGCCTCAATAGGTCCTTAAACCGATCCCAGGCTTCATATAGCAATTCATCCTCCCATTGAGCGAAAGTGGTGATTTAGTTTCTCAAACTTGCCATCTTGCTAGGAGGAAAGAATTTCATAAGAAAGACTTTGGTGAGCTCATCCAATGTTGTAATGCATCCTGAAGGCGAGGAATGTAGCCATGCTCTCGCCTTATCCCTAAGAGGAAAGGGGAATAACTGCAATCATATAGCATCGGTAGAAACACCATTAAGCTTCAACGTGTTAAACACCTCTAAGAATACCGAGAGGTATAAGTTGGGATCTTCTAGCAGGTTGACTCCAAATTGGGATTATTGCTCCATGGAAATAAGGGTTGGCTTGAGTTCAAAGTTCTGGACTTCCACATTGGTTGAGCAATGCTAGAGGCAATGCTTTGGACCCCCGGGGTAGCAAAATCCCGAAGCATCCTCCTTTGGTCATCTCCTCCTCCCGCCAATGTTTAAGAGGCTTCTTGAGCCATGGCTCTTTGCTTCTCTAACTTCAAGTTCTTCCTCTATTAAGCGAAAAGTCCTTTCTATTTTCGGATCAAATTCAAACAGAAAGAGACTTCGCATATAATTGGATAAATCCTACAAAAATTACACAAAACACTACCATCGCAGATCAAGAAAATACAATGAAAAAGAAAGCGCAAAGATACTTAGTCAATCTAAATAGGCGAACTCAATATCTACAAATTGGCCCCCAACAACGGTGCCAAAAACTTGATGCTATCGTAAGCGCAAGGTTGCAGTATAGTTTTAATATCGATCCCATAGAGACCAATTGTAATCTACTGGGTTTTAACATATTATAAAAGGCTAAGCAATAAATTTTAAACGGGTTAGGTCAATTATCGGTATTTAACTATTAAAAATTCAATCAAATTAAAAGCATCCAGGGAATTGTTTCGCCAAGTAAAGAGTTGGATGTTGGGTTTAAATATGCACTTCATCTAGAACTGGATGATTCAAAGGAGCATAATCGATCTAAGAATTCAATCTTTTCTTTTGAAACAAACTGAATTGCCTACACTAATCCAATTAACATTATTTCAAATATCCTTGGTGTTAGTCTTGATTATGGATTTTGATTGCTAGGAGTTCCTCTCACCAAACAACTCTCTTTCAAGAAGTTATTAAATTAAGTTCTAACCTGTTATTCTAATAGTGAGTCTCTCCTTTCAATACTTCACTCAACTATCTAGTATATGCAAGCAAATTTGGCCAAAATTTACTCACAACATTTCATTCACAAGGTAGAATTCAATCAAACCAATTCTGATAAAGCACAAATATTGAAAGTTAAAGATCCAACATCAATACTTTCACTAACAAGTCCCTGGATTAAGAAAAACTACTCACACATAATTGAAATAATCAACATCTAAAGAAAACTTTAAGAGGAGTTTAGAAAGGGAAGAAAACTTAGTAACTATGGTGGTCTTCAATGCCTTCCTAAACTCCAAGCCTCTAAGTGCCAATCTTCCACTCTAATTCCCTCTCTTAGTCTAAAGAAAACTTGAAAATCCTAAAACTAATGATAAAAGTGAGATAAAAGTGAGTGTTAGATGTGTTAGCTCTCTATGCTCTCCCTCTTCTGCAGCCTAAAAAACCCTATTTAGCATGAACTTAGCTGTCCTCAGCAACAAGATGAAGGAAGGTGAAAGGGCAAGTAGTTTCAGGCTCACCATGGGCTATGGCCTTCACCATGCAGGGTTCACGGTTAGCTCTGTCTCAGCATTCTCTGGTTCTTCTTTCTTCTCCACAGGCATGGTGACTTGGAGGCATCTATGAGGGGGTCAAAACATACTCAATTGGGGTCAAAGTAAGGGTAAAAAAGTCCAAAATTTGCAAAACATAGAAAAGAATCATACCCAAGCGTAAAATGAAAACATAAGTGTGGATTATAACAAAAAGTTTATAATTCTCCCTATAAATATAGTAAAATAACCCTAAAATGAAGTGCACTCAAAGCATTTATCAAACTCCCCCATGCTTGAAATGTTGCCTATCCCTGAGCAACTATGAAAACCAAAATTAAAATGAAGAACCTCCTCAGGTAAACGCAAGTAGCAATATCAATAGCCTAACTGACCCGAGGAGCTAGCCCCAAGGTGACGAAAAACATTGCAAAATAGATGAGAGAATGAAGTTTTTGAAATAAGAACAAATACCATCATATCAATCATTGAATCGATCACTCAAATCAACTTCAGCAATCACATTGGCATGTACAATAGGTATAGCTAAAAGAACTGATAAACCCTCACTTTGAGGATGAAGCACTCATCACTTATATGTTTAAAATATAATGCGGTTCTCTTAAATCTCATTATAAAGAATCAAATTTACCATAAGTTTGACAAGACTCTCAAATTCATCACCACTAAAATGCAACACATGCTAGGCAATTATGAGCACTTTGATAGGGTTGTAAGGGGGCTATGCGTAAAGGTAAGAGGGGAAAGCTCAGAGCAAAAGACTATGAGTACAAAGCATATTCGCCTAACTTTTCACATAAATACTCCTTACACCAAACACCAATACATCTCAAATATACAAAATTACCCCAAATTGGTCGATTATGCGAAAAAGTGTTAAAGTATATGGAATATGAAATCTATATCGAATCCTTGTATTATTTTGCTTCTTTTTTTCAATGTTCTTTCTGCTTCTGTTTTTTTAATTTTGATTGATTTTTTTTCTTTTTTTTTCTTTCTTTTTAGGGAAGGATTATGGCAAGAGAAATTGCACACTTTTCAACACTTTTTCTAACAACTCCCAAAATTCAACCCAAATGACAACAAGGGAAACATTAGATGAATCCATTATCGCATACAAACAAACCACACCGAACAACAATATCATTATCCACTAATTACTCCCAATCACTAATGAAACTCTATAACCTTGGCTAAAAAGATAGGATACGTATTTGGCTAAGATCCATATTATAGCTTTGCATCAAGAAAAAGATGTCAAGGCTGAAAGGTGGGAGTAAGGGATAAATCATAATTAGGGTGGTTATTTAGTCAATATAGCTTGTAAATTCAAAGAATGTCTCAATCGTATTGCCTAAACATGCATGCTAAATGTGATCTTCAACAACAGTCAAAGCAAGTTCTAGATATTTGAAATTTAGGAAGAGCCATCCATGAAAAAGAATATGAGATTAAAATGGTGAATGAGCCCAAATAAGGCTCAAAATCTCACATGACAACTACCAAAGCTCAACTAGCTCATGAAAAGAATCAGTGAGTAATCAAGCCGTAGTGAACATGACGGATAAAACATGAAGCACATTTCGAAAACTTATAATCAAATATTTTATTCACAAATGGGCATAACAAAAACGGTAAAAAAAGCCCAAAAAAACTACTTAGTCTAAGAGTCATAATCAGAGGACTTTATGGCTTCTATCATTTTTTTTTTTACGCTCTTTTTTTTTTTTACTTTACTGTAAAATGCAACTAAAAATTAAAAATACCAAAATAAAGCTAAAAATAAGAACAGAAACCTAAAAATAGAAAGAAAATAAAATGATCAACTAAAAATGCAAACTACGCCTATATGCATGATCTAAAATGCAAACTACTCACACATCCACATCACATACACATATTCAGAAATATCTCCCCTATACTTGGACAAAGCATTGTCCTCAATGTAAGGGCATAAGAATCAATGGGGAAGAAAAAGAAGAACTAAAAAGGAGGAGGGGGGAGAAGAAGGAGAGGGGGATGAGAAACATACCAGACGCGCTAAGTCTCTAAACAAGCCCTAAAGTCTTAGAAGTATTGGTTTTTAAAGCAATCATCCCACGAAACTCATCATGTTGCTCCTGAACAAAGTCACAGAGCGCGATATGCTCAATTTGAATATAAGCTCTGAGGGATGCTTGCTCCTTTTGAATGGACTTAAGAGTAGCATGCAAACCAGCATAATCAGAGGAGGAGGATGGTTGGGATCAACTAGAGGCCCGAAGGTGAGGTGGGGGAGGAGGTGGTGCGGGGTGCACTAACTGTTCATCACCCGGTAAAAGGTAAAGATTGGCCCGGTTCAAGAGAGTAGTTCGATCAACATTAGAGAGATGTAAGGAACGGTTCCTAAGATTAGTCCAACAAACACACCCAGCCTCTATTTTACAAAATTTCATTTGTTTAAAAGCAGCTAGGTTCAACAGCTCAACTCTAGCATCAAGGGCTGGTTCTATCCCAACCGACCTCATAATGGGGTAATGAAACCCCTAATCACAATCCTCTATATGGAACTAGTGGCCCACTATGTAACTTATTAGCCAAGAATGAATTGGGTTCAAGTCGGTCACCTTGGAGCATGCTATATAACAAACATAATTCAGACAAGCGAAGCACATTGAAGCTATCGTCCTCGCAAACAAACCACAGGCAAGTAATCTTTGGGCCACTAAAATACAGGGTTTTCTAATAACAATGCATTTGGAGTTACTTATATCATACTGATAGCCCCCGAAAATTTCATGCCAAAAAGCATTCAGGTTAAATTCTTTAGGGACATGTCGATAGGGCAAGTCCATACTTAGTGAAAAACCAAATATGCTATTAAAGATACTCAAGTTTAGTTCATAAAACTCTCTATCTAGATACAAGGAAATGGATCTCTCTTGACAATGAGACCCACTTGTAACCTCCACATGCAATGTACACGAAAATTCAAGGGTGAGATCACGACAAGTGTGGTCCCTAATCTCTAAAAATTACCTCATACCTCCCCTAGCAAACAACCAGCATATATCATCCAACAAACCCAATCTTGTTAACAAATCCTCATCATAATAATAAGTGGCAACAACTAACTTACGACTCAAAGTATTATATCTAGCAATATGTTCAAGATATGTTAAACCAAAGGGGTTAGGAATATTACCTCGGTTTCCTGCATTGGTTGAGGTTCGGGAAGTCCGGGGTGCTCGTTGAGATGCTTGTGTGGATGTCCCCACCTCTTAGGTGGTTCTTGCGGCCTTCTTGGGTTTCATGGCAATGGTGAATGGATGGGTGAAAGCTCTAAACTCTAACTAAAGTGAAAATGGAAAACAAAATGATAAAAAATGCAAAATTTGTGAAAATTAAATTGAAATGGGAAAAAATATGGAAGAAAAGGAGAGAATTTAGAAGAATGGAAGGTGAAGTGGAGTTGTTGAATTTTGGGGTGTGAAGATGGGTAGAATGTGAGAGAAAGAGGGCAAGAAAAGAGAAATTTTAAGGAGATTTGCAGTAAAAGTGAAGAAAATAAGAAGAAAGGGAAGAAATTTGATGAAAAATGAGTAAAAATGGAAGGTTTAGATGTGGGAGGTTATGGAAGTTTTAGAGAGAAAAGGAGAGAGTTCAGAGAGAAAAGGACGAAAGGTAGAAGAAAGTAAAGGGGTGTCTCGGGTCGAAGGACTTGAAAAACCCTTGACCGCAGACAAAGAGCCTCACCACAGACTGTGGGGTCCACCACTGAGAGTCCGTGGTGAGCTCTGTTTCTATGTTTCTTCAGTTTTCCTGGCAGCCGCTCTGCGAAACAGATTGGGCACCACTATTTATCCGTGGTGGTCTGCTAGTAGAGCTTCTAAGACTCTCTTATTTTTGTTCAATGATTTTTTTCTCTCTTCTTTCTACTTCTTTTGCTTCTTATTCTTTGTTTTTTTGCTTATTTTTCTTTTTTTTGCTGCTTTTTTCGCTTTTTTCTATCTTTCGCTACAAAAACAAAAATTATACATCACATACAATCAAAGAAAATAAAAAATAGTAAATGGGGGAAAAAACCTTGGGTTGCCTTCTAAGAAGTGCTTTTTTAGGGTCGGGAGCTCGACTGTCTCTTCTAGGAGGGCTCTAGATCAGAAAGGTAGTGGATAATAGGCTTGTCAATGGATTCTCCCACATCTCTCGATTTTCCTTTATGACGCACCTCAAAATCATACTCTCGTACTGGAAGGTACAATTTCAAAAGCTCAAGATAAAGGTCCTTCTTTAGCATCAACTGACTCCATCTAATGTGATCCGTCTATAGAATGAATTTGTAGTGGGCTCTATCAGACGGACCACTACTAAGCTGGACTCCTAAGTCAAAGTCACACTCTATATCATCAATAGGAGGCACGGACTACACTACTTGAGCAAACCTATAATAATCGCTCATGTAAACCTCATTAGTAGCATAAGGCTCATCCCTGATTATGTTGGATGGCCTAGGCACATTGAATTCTACCCTAGCATAATCTAGGTTGAGGCCTTCAGACGCAACACATTCGAACACAAAAGGGTCAACATGTCACTAAGCATCAAACGAACTGATCTTATGAAAATTCGTATCTTCCTCTAGAGTAGGGGATATTCTAGCTTTCAAATAAGATAAATTCAACATGACATTCTCCTACATCAAATGTTAATAGTCCTCCTTTCACATCAATCTTGCAGCTAGAAGTGGCCAAGAAGGGTCTTCCTAGAATAATCTAGGCATACACGTATACGACCATATCTAAGGCGATAAAGCCATTAAATACATAAAAATCATCTACTTTTATGGGAACATTATGTAAAATACCCAAAGAGCACTTCATGGAACCATCCGCCAATTGAGGTGAAATAGGTTTGGTTGCAACTTACCTAAACCAAGCTTTTGAAAAATGGAATAGGGCATGAGACTGACACTTGCTCTAAGATCGCATAAGGCCCTATCAATTATCTTATGACTGACTATATAAGGAATAAAGAAGTTACCAGGGTCTTTAAGCATAGGGGGAAACTCTTTGGATACCATCATATTATGCACCCCTCTAAAGGATAAGGTCTCAGACTCAACATTTTTCACCTCATTCTTGGCTTTAGGCACCTCTCTACCTTTCTCAAGCTTCATAACTATAGAATCCTCTACCCCACCTTTCAAGGTAACACAATTACAGTGTTTACAGGGATTTGGCTAGGGCTTACCAGGAAGTCTACCCTGGGGTGTAGATGAAGAGGTAGCTTGTTGATCAATTTGAGCTTCTAACATCTTATTCTGCATAGCAAGCACATCAATCTTAGAGGCTAATTGCTTAATATACTCATCTTGTTTTTACTGTGCGAAAAGTATACTCTCTATCATAGTCTCTAAATTAGATTTTTGAGGTACTTGTTGAGGGTAAGTGGGCTTTGAAATCCAAGCGGTGGTCTGAAATTCATTTGAGGCATAGAAGGGGCATTAGACCTATCAGAGAAATTAGGGCGATTCCTCCAGCTAGAATTGTAGGTGATAGAGAATGGGCCATTAGTCGGTCTAGGATTGAAATTTATTAAGTCATAAATCATGTATTGTTTTAATAATTATTTTGATTATATTATATATATTATTTCGTCTAATTTACTTTATTTTATATATTTTTCAGGTTAAGCGTTAATAAAATAAAGAGGAGAAGAGAAGATGTCGAAGTTCAGATTTTACACACTAAGTTATCAAATCGGTCCAAAAATAATGATTTGGAAACTCAACCTTTATCTATTACTTATCCTGTTTTAGACAGACCACTTAAACTTAACTCTGGATCTTTAAACTTACTGCCTAAGTTTCATAGACTGCCTGGTGAGGACCCATATCGCCATATTAATGTATTATTACATGTTCGATCATGTAACCTGAGGGTATCACCCAGGATCAAATAAGATTAAGGGTCTTTCCTTTTTCACTTCAAGATAAGGCCAAAGATTCGTTATATTACTTACCCCCTACAACATTCACTACATAGACCCAAGTTCATAAAGCATTTTTAGAAAAAAATTTTCCCGCATCTAGAATTGGATCCATTCGAAAAGAAATATGTGGAATTAAACAAATGAATGGGAAAACTTTCCATGAGTATTGGGAACATTTTCATAAATTATATGCTAGTTGTCCCCAACACCAAATTTCTGAACAATTACTAATTTACTATTTCTATGAAGGTTTATTACCTATAGATAGAAATATTGTGGATGCTACTAGTGGGGGGCTTTGGTTAATAAGACTCGAGCTCACGCTAGCGACTTGTTTAATATCACGGCACAAAACACTCAACAATTTGGAATAGGAGAACCCCAATTTAGGGAGGTTAATGAGCTTAGTTCAGGTCCATCTGTAGAAACCCAATTATCTCAAATCACTGCTATGCTGAACAAACTCGTCACTGGAGGAGTTCAGAAAGTAGTGGTGTATGGTATTTGTTGTTGAGAGGCACATGCTGCTGATGCGTGCCCTACACTTCAAGAGGGTGATGTGAGTGCTTTGTTTTCTAACCAAGGCCAAATGAAGTATGATCCCTACTCCAACACTTATAGTAAAGGATAGAGAGACCACCCTAACCTTAGTATGGACGAATCATCACATCAACCATCAGCTCAGGATAGAGCAAATTTCCTTTTAGAGTAAGTCATCAAAAGATGGATGACCAGAAAAAAGAGGTTGACACTAGATTTCAGAACATAGATATGACTCTTAAATAGGTCCAAGAGAGACAGACTGCTGCTGATACCACAGTTAGCAACCTCCAGGCCCAAATATAACATAGGTTACTATCTCAACCATTCTAGAACCCGAAGAAAAATGTGAGTGCCATGACACGTAGGAGTGGGAAAGATTTGAAGGAACATAGGAAGAATAGAGAGATAGAGCATGAAAGAGAGGTCAACAAACCTGAACCTAACCAAGATCAAGATACCACCTCTAATGTTAAGAAAGTAGGTAAGGATAAGAAGGAACCTCACAAGCCATTACCATCTTTTTCTAGTAGACTGACAGGAAAAACCCCTAAGGTAGATGAGGCAAACCAAGAAATTTTAAAAACATTTAGGAAGGTAGAGATGAACATTCCTCTCTTAGATGCCATAAAGCATGTGCCTTGTTATGCAAGTTCCTAGGTCCGCTGTTTTGCAAAAGAAGCTTCCCTCTAAATGTAAGGACCCAGGTATATTCTTTATTCCTTATAAAATTGGAAACCTCTCCTTTGATAGAGTCGTGCTTGATTTAAGAACTTCCATCAATGTGATGCCTAGGTCTGTTTATAATAAACTACACTTAGGAGAGTTAAAAAGAACTGATTTAGTCATTCAGTTAGCTGATAGGAGTAATACATACCTAGATGGAGTCTTAGAAGATGTCTTAGTCTAAGTCAATAAGCTTGTTTTTCCTACTGACTTTTATGTATTGGACATGGGTGATGCATGCCATGATGTTCCCATATTACTTGGTAGACCATTCCTTAAAACATCTAGGATAAAAATAGATGTACATACAGGAACACTGACTATGGAATTTGATGGTAAAATTATTAAATTTATTATTTTTGATACTATGAGATTTTCTGCTGATGTGAACTACCTGTGGGCACTTAATGTGATTGATGGATTATCCCAAGATGTTTATAAACTGTCTCATAATGATGAATTGTTAACTGTATTTACTCAAGGTTTGGATCAGTTTGTGTTTCATAACGTGCCTTACCATATTAACAATGAGTTAGTGGGTAGCATAGAGTCTTTGTTGAAATTGCATGTAGTTGACAGACCTAGGAAGCTAGAATTGCCTGAAAGTCATGCAAAGATGCTACCTTCTCACATTTCACCCCCTAAACTAGAACTGAAACTATTACCTGAAAATCTTAAGTATGCTTATTTAGGGTATGATGAGACTTTACCTGTTATAATCTGTAATGCACTTACATCTGAACAAGAGGATAAACTTATGTGGGTGCTTAGAGAATATGGTGAACCATTAGGGTGGAGTTTAACAGACCTTAAAGGACTTAATCCCACATTATGTTCACATAAAATCACATTGGAATCAGATACTAAGCTTAGTAGGAAAGAATTTCAAGTGGGTGAAAAAGTGTTGTTATTCAATTTAAAATTGAAACTCTTTCTTGGTAAGTTAAACTCTAGATGGCTAGGACCTTTTACAGTAGTAAAGACTTATCCACATGGTGCTATTGAGACTAAAATTCTTTGCTACTAACAAGATTTTCAAGGTAAATGGTCACAAGCTAAAGCACTTTTATGAAGGAGATCAGGTCTGCTTAGTGGAGGAGATCAGACTAGAGGATCCTTGAGCTCATTTGCGTCGAGCCAACGACAGTAAACAAAGGTGCTGGTTGAGAGACAACCCAATGTTTTTTAGGGAAGTATCCACTTAATATTACTTTTATCTTCATTATTTCTATCTTTTTGCATGCATTATGGACAATGCATGAATTAAGTGTGCAGTGGTACATCCTACATTGAGTTCCTGCAGTTTTCATTAATTTTTCATTAATTTTTTTAGGGAAAAGAAACGAACAAAAAAAATTGTGATTTTCTTATAAATAATGCACAAATATGGGATTATGCTAGGCTTGCTTGCTTAAAAATTTTTAAATTTTTGTAGCTATTTTTAGTTTATTCTTCTATGAGTGAAGACTTTTGAGCATGCTAATTGTCATTCAGATAAGTTTGAGTTGATCCTCATATATCTCTGTAATGAGTAACTATCATGATTATCCATCTTATTTGATCATGTTATATATCCGTTTCAGAGGCAATAAAATCACTAGACTATTGAATTATTAGAATACCTCATCAAAATTATGACTTTTCTTGTCTTATAAAAATTTTTAAGAAAAGAAAAGAGAAAAAAGAAAAGGAAAAAAAAGGGTTAGATTACCAACGTGGGTAGGAATAGGTGGCTCGGCACCTTTTCCCTTTAAGTTTAGATCTCAAGTTGAGCTTTATGTGTGGAGTAACCCATGATTGGGAAAGTCATGCCCCTTTTTGGGCCGATCAATGACTCGTACCAAACTAATAGTCAATAAAAAAAATAATAATGAGAATAAATTGTTTACTCCAGCACCTTTATTCAGGTGAGTGTGAGACAGGGAGTGTTTAATTTCTAAGATCCTATATGGGCCTCAAATATGTGCACAATTAGAGTTTGAAAAAAGAAGAAGAAGAAGAAGAAGAAGAAGAAGAAGAAGAAGAAGGAGAAGAACATTACAAGGCAAGTTTAGAATCAATTTCAATGAGTTAGTCTTTCTAGTTCAATTGTCTCTATAGCCATACCATACTTAACTTTTCTATCGTAAACTTTTTAGACCTATTGATCGGTGTATGCATGGCTAAAAGAGCTGGATGATTGTTGCTCTTGTCACTTCATTAAAGAAATATTGTGAGGCTGATGAAGAAACTCTTTCATAATAGTTGGATGTTTAGTAGTTATTCACTTGTTGAAAGGAAAACTAATTAATTTTGAATAAAACTATTTTTAAAGCAAGACAATGCCTAGTATAAATATCATATTTTTGCATGACTTTATAAGAAAGAAAGAGAATCAGCTTGTAGGTCGAGTCTAAGATTTCTTTGCACGAGGACATCCAAAGTCCAAGTATAGGAGAATTTGTTAAATTATAAATCATACATTGTTTTAATAATTATTTTGATTATATTATATATAGAATTATTTCGTCTAATTTACTTTATTTTATACATTTTTTAGGTTAAGCGTTAATAAAATAAAGAAGAGAAGAGAAGACGTCGAAGTTTGGATTTTACATGCTAAATTATCAAGTCGGTCCAAAATAATGATTTATGGAAAAATATTATTTTCATATTGATTTATTTGGGCTAGGGTTACAAAATTATTATTCATAACTGAAGAGAAACTAGAAGACTTGGAAGAGAAGGAGTCCAAAGAAAAAAAACCCTAGTAGAACAATACTATAAAAAAAACCTACTTCTTCTCCTCTAAAAAAAGGCCCTCACACCTAACCCGCATCTCACGCCACCCCCCCCTCTTTCACATTCAACCCCCATCCATCCTTTGCATCTACTCACATATCTCCACCATCAACAGAGATCATCATCTTCAATCACCACCATCGCCCATCATCATCATCAAAGCCAAAGTAGTAGCATTCTTATTTATTTTTTATTTTCATTTTATTTTAATTCTTTTGTGTTTAGTTTATTGATGAACATAAAGTCTTTAGTTAATTGTGGTGATTTTATTTTGAATATAAGTGAGTAATTCCCTTGTACTTAGTATAATATATTTAAAACCATGCTAAATTAATTATTTTAAAATAAGTTTTACACTTTATTATCTAGTTGATTTTTATTCATGATTCTATAACGATTAGTATTTATTGTTTATGATATTTGCATTAGATTAATTAGAACGCATGCTAATTAGTTTAATGCAAATTCATATGATAGTTTAAAAGGCTTTAATACCTAAAAATTATAGTCTTTTAGGCATTAGTATCATCCTTATTAATTATGAATGGCTCAAACCCATCTCTTTTAATTAGGTAATCATTATAGAACTTTGTTAAATCAATTTGCTAGTAAATTTATTACAAAGCATTAGATGATATTTTTCTAATACTTAATGCTCTAGTTTGACTAAATTTTTGCACTGGTGTTAGGGTTATCAAAACTAGTAGGGTTTATATGAGAGCTGGATCTAAATAAACTATAATATAAGAAAAAATGAGAAAAATCCGCTAATAGGTGCCTTCTACAGTCTAACGCATAGATAAATCAATTTGTGTCTTGATGATAAATACTAATTTGCATAGTGGATATAAATTATGCTAAGTATTTTTCATAACTTTGGTATCTTTGATAATTATTTGTTGCGTTTTAGTCAATTTTTCTAGTTTGTCAATTTTGATTCTGAAATTTATAACCTTTAATATTAAATTCGTTTACCCCCCCCCAAAGAATAGTCTCCTAGGAGTGTCTTAGTGAATTTATGTTATTTATATTTTGATTTTTGATGTGATTATTAGTTTTAGATTTATTTTCTATTCTATTGTTGCCATTTATTTATCGATTTGTTAGAAATTAGGTTAAAAATAGTTTCTTTTGTGTTTTCTCATATTTTAATTCAGTTTAAAGTTTAGAAAGTATTCTAATTTTCTGTTATTTAATTTTTGAATTTTTAGAAATTATTTGATAATTGTTCAGAATTATTTTGTGAATTGAATATGTGCAGGTTTTACTTTAATAACTCTGAAAAATTACATTTTAAATTTTTATTTTATGTTTTTAGGGTTTTATTAAGTATATATTCTAAAATCTGGGTACTTCTGTTATTTATTTTCATATTTATATCAATGCAGTTTATTATTTCTCTAATTTCAGATTTTATTTTCTATTTTAATTTTCTATAGTTAATTTTCTATTTTAATTTTTTAAATTTAATTACATACAATTTTGGAGATATAAATTTACAAACTTGCATAACATTAATTTAGATTACTTTTTGTGATTTTTAATATTAATTTTCTACTTTTTATGTTCTGTTTTAATTTTCAATCTGATATTGTTTGATTATTTTTGTTTTTATTTTTCGAGAATATTTAGGATAGCTATTTATTATTTTTATTTTCATAATTAAATTTAGAATATTTAGAGGCAATATGAAGTAATTTTTCCTGATTTTTACTTATTTAATTTGATTTGTTTTAGTAATATAAAGAGAAAGTAAAATAAATTAAAACAGTAAATTTAATTAGACCTAAACTAGCTTACTATCAAAGTCTTTCCTCATGGTATCGATCTCTACTTTTTTATGCTATAAATCTTTTTTATAAATCAAAGTAGTGGTTTAATTTGTAGCTCTATGACATACTTTACAAAATCGGTAACATACTTGACTGAGTCACTAGCATCTTGAATAAATGGACTCTCGACTTGACAATTTATAGCCAAATGATCAACAGACCTACAGATTTCACATGATGGGGAAGGGGTATTTGAACAAATAGAATTGACATTCAATCATTCTAATATTTGAGATATGGCATCTATCTTAGAAGAAAGCTTAGAGATAGCATCAAGTTCTAACTTGCCTCCAACCCTCTTTGGTTAACTTCTCTCAGTGGACCATTGGTAGTTGTTTAGTGCCATCTCTTAATGGGATTGTAAGCCTCGTCTTCAGTTTTATTTATAAGTGTACTGCCTACTGCTGCGTCTATAGTAGACCTCACCGATCGAGTGACTCTATTATAGAAGGCTTGCACTAACATCTGCCATTGAAGGCCATGATGTGGACATAGCCTAATAGGTCCTTAAAACTGTCCCGAGCTTTATATAGTGATTCATCCTTCCTTTGAGCGAAAGTGGTGATTTGGTTTCTCAAACTAATTGCCGTCTTGCTAAGAAGGAAAAATTTCACAAGAAAGACTTCGGTGAGCTCATCCCACAATGTGATGCATCCAGAAAGAATGTAGCCATGCTCTCGCCTTGTCCCTAAGAGAAAAGGGAAATAACCACAATCGTATAGCATCGACAGCAACGTCGTTGAGCTTTAACATGTCGAACACCTCTAAGAATACCGAGATGTATAAGTTGGGATCTTCTAGCAGGATGACTCCAAATTGGGATTATTGCACCATAGAAATAAGAGCTGGCTTGAGCTCAAAGTTGTGGGCTCCCACGTTGCGTTGAGCAATGCTAAGGGTAAGGCCTTGGACCCCTGCGGTAACAAAATCCCGAAGCATCCTCCTTTGGTCATCTCTTCCTCCTGCCAACGTTGAAGAGGCTTCTTGAGCGATGGCTCTTTGCTTCTCTAACTTCAACTTCTTCCTCTTAGAGCGCAAAATCCTTTCTATTTTCAAATCAAATTCAAATGGAAAGGGACTTCGCATATAAGTCAAGAAATCCTATAAAAATCACCACAAAACACTACCAACGCAGATTAAGAAAATACAATGAAAAAGAACACACAAAAATGCCTAGTCAATCTAAGTAGACGAACTCAATATCCACAAATTGGCCCCTGACTACGGCACCCAAAATTAATACTATCGCAAGCACACGGTTGTTATAGTATAGTTTTAATATCGACCCCATGGACACCAATTCTAATCTACTGAGTTTTAACCTATTATAAAAGGCTAAGCAACAAATTTTCAATAGGTTATCTCAACTATCACTATTTAACTATTGGAAATTCAATCAGATTAAAAGCATATAGGGAATTATTTCGCCTAATAAAGAGTTAGATCATTGAGTTTAAATATGCACTTTATCTAGAACCGGATGATTCAAAGTAGTACAATCGAACTAAGAATTCAATCTTTTTTTTGAAACAAACTGAATTGCCTAAACTAATCCAATTAACATTATTTCAAATATCCTTGGTTTTAGTCTTGATTATGGATTTTTGATTCCTAGGATTTCCTCAACAAACAACTCTCGTTCAAGAAGTTAAATTAAGTTCTAACTTCTTGTTCTAATAATGAGTCTCTCCTTTCAGTACTTCACTCAACTATCTAGTATATGCAAGCAAATCTAGCAAAAATTTACTTACAATAGTTCATCCACAAGGTAGAATTCAATCAAACCAATTTTGATAAAGCACAAATATTGAAAGTTACAAATCCAACATCAATACTTTTGCTAACAAGTCCCTGGATTAAGAAAAACTACTCACACATAATTAAAATAATCAACATCTAAAGAAAAGTTTAAGAGGAGTTTATAAAGGCAAGAAAACTTAGCAACTGTGGCAGTCTTCAATGGCTTCCTATAAATTCCAAGCCTCTAAGTGCCAATCTTCCACTCCAATTCCCTCTCTTACTCTAAAGAAAACTTGAAAATCCTAAAACTAATGATAAAAGTGAGATAAAAGTGAGTTTTAGATGCATTGGCTCTCTATGCTCTCTCTCTTCTACAGCCTAAAAAACCCTATTTAGCATGAACTCGGCCGTCCTCAGCCACAAGATGAAGGAAGACAAAAAAGCGAGCAGTTTCAAGCTCACCACGGACTGTGGCCTTCACCATGGAGGGTCCTCGGTTAGCTCTATCTTAGCATTCTTTGGTTCTTCTTTCTTCTTCACAGGCATGGTGACTTGGAGGCATCCATGAGGGGGTCAAAACATATTCAATTGGGGTCAAAGCAAGGACAAAAAAGTCCAAAAACTCGCAAAGTACAGAAAAGAATTATACGCAGCATAAAACGGGAAAATGAGTGTGGATTATAACATAAAGTTTATAATTCTCCCTATGAATACAGCAAAATAACCCCAGAATGAAGTGCACTCTAAGCATTTATCATTTTCCATCCAAGCATGGGAAATAATCAAGCTAGACTTGTCATGGTACATGCTTTGATGAAAATATGCTACTGAATCATCCTCCGTGCCTTTCTCCACTCAAATCGATAACTACAGGGGAAAAGACAATGAACCTATAGCGAGCATTGATTGGCTTTCGGCCTGCAGAAGGAAGTCCCTGATTAGGGTTTGTCATCCTCATTCACAATGGAAAGAAAAAGCTTGTCGTCTCGCTGAAATTCCTTAAGATGAACCATTATGACCACCTGTAGATAGAAAAAATGCAGAGTTAGTTTTTTTTTTTTTCCGGGAAGGAAACCAGCTAATAAAATGGCATCCAAGTATAAACAAATACCCAAAAAAAAGAGCGAGGAATGAAGGAAAATCAATCAAAGATGTTAGTTTCCTGCCACCAAGCGACTCCTCGCTACTTGCACCACTTTTAGGCATGTGGGTTTATGTTTTAGGTCCCAAAAGGCCTAACAGTAAACTACTTTCATAAGTGAGTCTTCAAGTCTTCGCACCACTTCTAGGCATGTGGGTTTCCATTATGAGCCCAAAAGGCCTAACAATAAACCATGCTCAGAAGTGAGTCTTCCAATTTTCGCACCACTTTTAGGTGTGTGAGTTTTGTTCTAGGCCCCAAAAGGCCAAATGGTAAACCGCGTTGCAAGTGGGTCCTCAAGTCTTCGACCACTTTCGGCACTTAGGTTTCCATTATAGGCCCTAAAAGGCCTAGCGGTAAACCTCGTTCGTAAGTGGCTCTTCATCTCTTCGTGTCACCTACGCGTGTGGGTTTCCATGCTAGAGCTCAAAAGACCTAGCGGAAAATCGCATTTGCAAGTGACATCTCAAGTGACTTATCACTTAACACAAGCAAAAATGTGACCGAAGTGTGAAATTTTGGGACCAAGTAAATGAGTGTGATGTTGTGATGTCACAAGCAAGCAAAACAAATTATGTACATGAAACAAGTTCTACTAAAGGGGTGTTAGAACATGGGTCTAACATGTAATTATTTAGAGGGATGTTAGGATAAGAATACACTCTATTACAACAATTTAATCAATAAGAACATCAACAAGGCATGAGAAAATCTTTTAACATAATAACTCCTTTGGATTTATTTTGGCCAAAGTCATCACCTTTATTATCAATAATTATCAAAAAAATGGAGACAACCTCAAAGCATGACATGGCGAATTGGGACAAAATGGGGTGAGATTAACAAGAAAAGGCACTCAATTTGCTAAGTCATAGGCCCACAGCACACTACATACTTCAAAGTTCTCTTTTTCCCTCTCCTCAGAAATTAGCCCTTCTTGCAAACCATGCATCCAAAACCTCTTTCACCAATGAGGTCAAACAATTTTTTCAAAAAAAAAAAATCAAGTCCCTAAAATTAATAGACGAACTGTGACCATCAGGAACTAAAAATGTGGGCAAAGCAAAAAGAAAAAAGAGAGCCCAAGTGCAGAACATATTGAGAAAATGAAGAAACCTTGATTTAAGAGACGACTACATATGGGTAAAACTTGCAAGAAAGGACTCAATTTCAATTGCTCAGCCAACAACTCAGTCAAGTACTGACTACAAACAAAACCAAACAAAACCAAGACCAAGTCTTTAATGGATTAAACCAACCAAAACCGAAATTCCATCCAGCCGAAAAATAGCTAAAATTGAGAGAAATCAATAAGAGTGTGAATAAAAGAAAGAAAAAGCATAACTCTTTCACATGGAAATCAAAAAGGTGGGATGGAATTTTAGTCAGCTAAAAGACAAGGAGAAGGAAGAAGTACGAAGAAATTTGACACATTGGGTTCTGGCTGTAAAAAGGAAGAAGTAGGAAAGATAGATGAGCAGGAAATCACATGATCGGCTTGTGCTCATTTAAGTGAAGCAGAGCCAAGTAGTAGCCCAAACAGCCTAAAAATCTAGGTTGAAAGAAGGAGAAATTCGGGCCAAGGCTTAAAAGAGAATGGGCCCAAAAAGGAAAAGGAAGCAAGGCTATGATAGCCAAGCACTAATCAGATGCTATTGGGCCTCCAAGAATGCTCAGAATAGGCCCGCATGAGAAGAAAAAGGAAAAGGGAAATGTGGGTCGTGGCCAGAAATAAAACAGGCCCGAAATGAGACAGAGAGAAGGCTAATGGAGCAAGGTGTTGGGTTGCTTCCTTTTGGGCCACCAAGAAACAAACTGAGCCCACAGAAGAAGTTGAGAGAAAGAGAAATCAAGGCTGGGTTGGCTTGCTTTTGGGCCGCCCATAAACTGAGAAGGCTGAGGAAAGACGGACTGGGCCTGTTGTGGTTACGCACGACTTTATCTTCTTCATTCCGCTTGATCCAATCATTTTTCTACCAATTACTTTTGCCAACAATTGGTTCACTTACTCAAATTTTTATAAGTCTTACCAAAATCAAGAAAGCATATTGAAATTCTATTTAAATCATTTATTGTGAGCAAATGTTAAATAACTAAATAATAAAAGAAAATCCATACGTCGGTCACATTTAAAAGGCAAAGGTCATATTTGTCACCTAGTCTCGAGGGGGTAATTTTAGGCACTAAAAAAATTGATGTGTGTCATACCAAGAGATAAAATTAAATTAATTATTTGGGTCGACCCTTTCAATTGATTTGATCGAGCCCAAACGGCTCATAAGTCATGCCCAAGCCCAAATAACTCCTAAGTCAAGATCTGCTCAAACCCTAAGACAACTTCCAAGTGAGAGCCCGGTCAAAGCCCAAATGACTTCCAAATTAAGGCCCGGTCAAAGCCTAAGCCAACTCCTAAATCAAAGCCCAAGTAAAGGCCGAAGTCCAAGCCTAAGTAAAAGCAAGTGACTCCTAAGTCAAACTGATTCGAGTTGGAGCTCGATTGAAGGCCCAAAATGAGGTCAAAGTCCATCTTGACCCTGAAGAGGAATGGGGAAAATTTTCGATAAATAAACCTCTACCCCTCCTTTATTTAAGATTGAAAAATCAAAAGAATTCACCAAGGCTCAAATACTCTCACTTCGAAGGAAGACAACAAGCACCTAAAGCGCGTGCCATCCTCCCTCGAAGATCAAATATTTGTCTTGATTGAGATTAAACGTCTTATGCCCTCTGTCATGATAAAGTTCATTCAAACTCATCCAAAGGGATCAAATCAGATTATTACTTTCACTATATTCAATAGAGATTGAACCCATATATATAAATCAATACAAAGATTCAATTTGCTACTCAAATTCTTGTCTAATTTATTTTAGACTCGAAATTTGTGTTTACATAGTCTTTTGTATTTATTTGGCTCAAACAGTAGGTTTCCTTCTTGAGTCATGGATGTGTTGGGATCCATAGGTAAATAGATCGGTTTTGAGGTAGTTGTATCAATTTCTTTGAGGAGATTCATGACATATTTCCTCTGAGAAATGAAAATAACTTGATTTGATCTTACAACTTCAATTGCTAAGAAGTCCTTAGCTCACCGAGGTCTTTCATTTGAAATCAGTTATGATCACTTGTTGAATAAGAGGCATAGAACTTCCTTTAATGAGCATATCATCTACATAAGTAGAACTGCTATGTATCCTTCGCTTGTCTACTTTGTAAACAAGCTGTAATAAGTCATGGATTGTTTAAAACCAAACGTCAGCAAACTCAATGTCAACTTAGCAAATCACTGTCTGGTAGCTTGCTTTAACCCATACAAAGACTTATGAAGCTTGCAAATTGTTGTAAGATGTGTAGGACGCACTAATTTGGGTTTGAACTGCACTGGATATGCTCCCCCTTTCCTTTATGTCCTTTGGGGAGTTTCATGTAAACTTCTTCTTTCGAGTCACCATGTGAAAATGTGGGACATACATTTCAGCCTTGCATGGCTACAATAGTCAGCACTGACCTGACTATTGTCAGTTTTGCTACAAGAGCAAAAGTTTCTTCATAATCTATTCCCTTTTGTTGCTTGCACCCTTCATTAATAAGCCTTGCCTTATGTCTTTTAATTGTACCATCTGATCGATACTTTGTTTTAAAGAGTCATTTGGAACCTATAGCTCTTTTGCCTACTAAAAGCTTAGTAACACTCCATATACCATTTCTCTCCAATGCGTGAAGTTCCGTATTCATAGCATCACACCATGGTTGACTCAGAACAGCTTCTTCAAAAGTATCAAGGTCTTATTATTTATCAAGTGTAGACAGGAAAGCTTGATACTTATGATTGCGATGTGATTAGCTATGGGATATAAGTTTTTATTTTGAGCTACAATTGCAGCAGTTACATAATCTAACATCCATTATGGCTTCTTTGATTGCCTAGCCGTTCTCCTTGAACTTGGAATAGGTACAGTCGATCCAGGTACAACTTGATGTATAGAATTACCATGATCAGAAGATTTATTATTAACCCTAGAGTTAGTTAAGCTGTCAGATAATAATGTCTCATGTTTAGTATTCTATACTGAGTCTTTGAAATTTATTATAAGATAGAAATCAACAAAATAAGTCTTTGGTGCGATATTGGTAAGAGTTGGTTGCATATAGGCTTGAGCTCTATCTTTGTGAAAAGGAAAAATATGCTCCTGAAATCTGACATCCCTAGAGACCATGATTTTGTTAGTTTACAATTCAAACAATTTATACCCCTTTTGAGTTGCAGAGTAGCCTAAAAAACACAAGGAGGTCCTCTTACCTCCAACTTGCCTTGTTCTTTATAAGGTGCAGCAAAAACCAAACATCCAAATACTTTCATATGATCATAAGTAGGGGGATGGCCAAACAACATTTCATATGCTGTTTTATAGTTAAGCACGGGAGTTGGCAACCTATTGATTACGTATGTTGTTGTTAGCACACGATCTCAGTGGAATCTAAGAGGTAAATATGCCTGATATCTCAAGGCTCTAGATATCTCTAAGAGATGTCTATGTTTTCTTTCAACAAGGTCATTTTATTGTGGCCCATCAACACATAAAGTCTAATGTATAACACCAAAATTTTTAAAAAGTTATTGGCGAGGATCACTATGAAACTCTAGTACATTAATATCTAATCTGACCACTTTAATTGTGGACTAAAACTAAGTTGATACAAATTTCATGAATTTGTATCATGTAGACAAAGCTTGAGACTTTTGGTTGAGTAAGTATAACCATGTTGTTCTAATGTAGTCATCAACAAGGGTAAAAAAAGGATTTTTAATTCTTATATGCAAGAACTCTATATGGCCCCCATGTATCCATGTCTATCATTTCATACACTGAATTACTTCTACTATAGCTAGACTTATAAGGCCACCAAGTAAACTTTATCACTGGATAAGTAACACACGTTTATTCTCCTCCACTTTGATTTGCATATTTAAAATATGCTTTACCTTGTTCAAGGGAGCATCTCCAAGTCATTTATGCCATACTTCATGAGAATCATAAACTGTAGAACAAGTAGCAGCACCTACAACTAGAAGCTTATCCTGGTCTAATATGCTCTTTATAATATTTTCCATCCTATTGTTCACTCCATTCAGTGGTTGATCTTTCACATAGTAGAAACTCTATGCTCTCCATCAGTTCCCAAAATCCTCTTCGTGACATTATCCTATATTATACAAAATTGAGAATGAAAAATAACCACATAATTCCTGTCTTTTGATAATTTTAAAATTGACAATAGGGTGATATTTGAAGACGTGTACATACAAAACATCTTGCCACACTATCTCAGCAGGCAATTTAACTTTGTCTATAGAGGATATTTCACATGTACTACCATTTGGCAAGGTAATTTTTCACTTTTCATTGAGCACCTTAATGTCACACAAATGATATGAGTTATAGGTCATATGATCTATAGCTCCAGAGTCTAGTATCCATTCTAATCTATTAAATCTTGCATGTGTACATAAGATCATACCTGTAAAGTTGTGTCTAACTCCTCATCTATTTCTGCTCTACATTTCTTATTGCTTCGAGGTAGTGATTTCAGAAGTTGTTGCAACTGCTTAATTTGAGTATGAACCAGAGAGGCATCACAAGTCCAAGTTTTATCTGTTTCTGCATTGGCTGTCATCCTACCTTCATTAGATCCCTTGAATTTCCTTTGTAGGCTTGATTCTTGTCATTCTTCTTCTGAGGAGACTTCTTGGCTTTTGGATGCCAAGGTGGATATCCAATTACCATCCAACATCTTTCTTTAGTATGACCCTTATTACCACATTGACTACATTCTTTGGCATTATCACTTCTAAAATCTCCCTTTGACTCTCTTCTTGTTGGATCAAGGGACATGCTACCTCAACACTTGGCAGAGGGGTCATAAGAAGTAGCTGAGTTCTCTATGGTCCACACTTGTCATCTAGGCCATTAAGAAACAGAAATAACCTTAGGAATGCAGTAATCTCATCAGTAATGGTAGTACTTTTTGGGAATTCATTCATATCCTCCAATTCTTCCCACAAATATTTTAGTCTAGTATAGTATTCACTCATAGATGAATGATTTTGCTTACCTTCATATATTTCTTTGTTGATTTTGTATTTTCTTGAGCCATTGCTCAAAGAAAATCTTTGCTCAAGTTGCACCCAAATTTCTCATGCAAAATTCAAGAACAGTGTAGACTTCCTAATGGACTAAGACACAAAATTTTGAATCCAAGCAATGAACATGCAATTACAAGTATCCCACATTTCAGCTTTAATGTCATCATCAGTGGGTCTAGAGATTATACCTTGAACAAATCCAAGTTTTCTTTTGGTTGCTAGTGTAATTTCTACATTTCTCCTCTAGGATCTGTAATGCTTT
This sequence comes from Carnegiea gigantea, assembly GCA_029747015.1. Taxonomy (NCBI): domain Eukaryota; kingdom Viridiplantae; phylum Streptophyta; class Magnoliopsida; order Caryophyllales; family Cactaceae; genus Carnegiea; species Carnegiea gigantea. The sequence goes on along the minus strand of JAKOGI010001273.1, from coordinate 439 downwards.
ACACCTACTAATGTTTCTTGGATTGCCAGAGAATCAGGACCCTTTAAGGGATGCAGAAATAATGGGTTACGAAAATCAACAGACCTTAAATTGCTTCGATTTCTTTCAGTTAACATTTTGAATGAGGATCTAAAATCTGAATCACTTGATGTCATGGCTTGATTGGTTAAAGCTTCAATTTAATCAATCGAATATTAAGAAACAAAAAAATTTATTAATGTTTGGCTTGATCTATGATAAATCAATTCATAAGATCGAATTGAAAGAAGAAAATTGAAAAATGTTATTTAGATTTAACTGCTCTAATACCATAATAATGTTTGATCAAGAAAAGCACTGCAATCAAGCATGAACATGCTCTCAGATTGGGGAGGATCAAGGTGTTTACTAAACCCTCTCTGATGCTTTCTATTTCTTTGTGTGTTATTACATCAACTCC